>JAUMHN010283663.1:0-43186 GCA_032360265.1 Heliamphora ciliata
AAAAAGTCACTTTTTGCCTTTTAAAGCTCAAAAATGAGAAAAAATTATACAAATTAAGTATTATTATGACCCAAGATTGTCTAAACAAGTAATATTACATAATAATATAAAAATAATATAGGCTAACAAAAGCAAACAAATCATTATTAAAATTCTTACACACTAAAATAAGTTAAAAAGTCAAATCTTGTCAAACGAGCTTAATTTGATTTAAAAGCTTACAACTATTTAATCAATTATTATAGAAGTTATGATAATTCATGGGAATTCTAAACTAATCATAAACTTACTAAAATAACATGTTTTACTAGATAGAGACACCAAAAAAAAATACCAAATTAATTTTTTAGGTATTTTCTTGCACAATTTGGCACCAAAACCTAGTTTAAACCCCAAATTAATACAAAATCATATTTTCTCTGCCCCAAACTGCCCCTAGACGAATTCCCTAGCTCCCATATCGAATTATGTAAGTCTCAAAAGGCTAAGGCCACCCCATGCAACCAATGGAGCATAGGAAATACAATTTAAAGCTTCCAAATGCATAATTACATTCACTAACTTCTTCTCCTATAAATTGAACACCAAACCCACCCTTAGTTCTCCTCATTTTCAGCAACATAGAGTAAGAGGGGCCAAATTTAAGTCTCTTAAGTGTTCTTCAAGACTTAGAGAGAAAAAGAAGAAGAAAGAATGAGGGTTCAAGAGAAAAGGGTTTTTGGAGACCAAGGTGCCAAAAAGCCAAGTCCTATATGCCAATCTTCATTCTTTAGGCTCTAAAATGAGTAAGTAAACCTCTAAATCTTTCTGCTCAAACTCACCAAAGATCTCCCTCAAATCATCTTCTTAAACACATGTAAAAACAAGAATCGAAAAATGGATTAAAAAGGCATTATAATAAGAAAACTAGGATTGTTTATGGTTTTTATGGTGAGAAATGAGTTTGCATGTTTGTATCCACGAGTTCTATAGTTTCTATAAGTTTTGAAACAAAGATATGTGAGTCTTAAATACATGTATGCAAATAAATAAGGCCAAATCTTGACACACCACGTGCTAGGAGGCTAAAACCCTTAAAGGCCTGATTTTTGGGCTATTTTAACTTTTTGTCCCGAAATTTGAATTATCATAACTAACTATAAAAATCTGATCTAAGTGTGATTTTTATGTCTAAACCTAGGTTTTGATGTTATCTTTCATAAAAAAATTAGTTTGAACTGATTTCATTGAGTAGAACTTGAGATATAATATTTTTGCCAAAGTATGTTAGTTTTTGACCACTCAAAATTACAGACCTAAAAACCTTAATTTATAATGAGATCCGAGCTTAGATCAAAACATAAACGTTGTAGATAACATGTATATCTTGCTACCCACCACAAATCAACCCAAAATATTGAGATTTAATAGGTCAAAGCACATCTTGAAATCACTGTTGTAGATTTGTAAGTAATAGAGCCCTCTGTCACATGTTTTTGTATGACCCAAATCCCATATTTTAGTGACCAAATCCAAAAGTGGGTTTCATGCACAGTGTAGGTAACATATTAAACTATATATAGCCCAAAAATCATACTTAGATACGCACGGTTGGTCCCTCAAACCATTTTTAAACTCTCTGATATGCCACGCTTAGTTTAATGACATGCTATAAATAGTTGTACTTGAGACGCATGTTGTACAACGTGGGCATTGTCACATTTGCATTTCGGCATATTAGAGTCCTTTTTGTATCTACCAATGTGGGCTGGGATATATTGGAGTTGTTCTTTTTCTCGGCTCTGAGTCTAGGGCGTCCCAAATAACCATTTTTGTAACTATTTTGGGATATATTCCCTATGAAACCCCTGGGCATGTCACCGATGTTAAAAATTATTTATCATGGATATTGTTGGGTACCACGAGTTCGTTGCTAGTGTTTTGGTTTCGATGACTTAGACTTTGGGTTCACACCTGCAAAGGCATCACGAGTCTTAAGGTGAAACAAATCGATTTATTGTATACTAATTGATCATTCGAATCTTCTCCTTTTATTCTTTTTGTTTAGTTTCCCTATGCTTATTGTAATTTTTGTAATTCCTTTATGAAACTGTAAACGTTATGTACTTTTGAACGGTTCAAAACTCTAACGATGTAATATTTATCATATGTAACTATGAATGAATGGCTAGAATATTTCTTATAATTATACTTACGTATGTTCTGACATGTCTGAGAAACGGGGCGTCACAGACTAGGCATCCCTCTCTTCTAAAAACCCAAGTTATATGCAAAGCATTATCTAGGTCCTAAGTTCATGAGACGATTCTTAGGTTTTTCCTAAGCCCTAGAGGAATAGACATCCCTCTCTTCTAAAACCCCAATCATATGCAAAGCATTGTCTAGGTCCTATGTTCGTGAGACGATTCTTATGTTTTCCCACGCCTTAGAAGACTAGGCATCCCTCTCTTCTAAAAACCCTAGTCAAATGCGAAGCGTTGTCTAGATCCTAAGTTCATGAGACGATCCTTAGGGTTTTTCCAAAGCCCTAGAGGACTAGGTAACCTTCTCTTTCAAACCCTAGTCATATGCGAAGCATTGTCTAGGCCCTAAGTTCGTGAGATGATTCTTAGGTTTGTTAAGCCCTAGTGTTCTAGGCACCATAGGACCTGCTTCCCAAGAACCTTCAGTGGAGTTCTTAAAGCTTTGGATTGTTGATTACTCACTACAAGAAAATACACCTTTGTCGACCAAATTTTTAGTCGGCAAAAGCTATTTTTTGGTCGCCAAAAACCTTTGCCGACCAAATATTTTGGTTGCCCTTGCAGTCGGCAAAGGACTGTCGGCAAAAACCTTCGCCGATCAAACTCATTTTGGTCGCCAAAGATCCCGATTTTTCCCGACCAATACTTTAGTCGGCAATATATACTTTTACTAACGAACTTGATTAGTCACTAAAGGTGGGGTAAAAATCTGAAGGCTAGCAGTTAGGGAACAAATAAGTCAAATAGCGCACTAGATAGAGCGAGGAAGACAAATCGTGGTACAGAGACGCGGCGACGACGGTGGTACAACAGCGACGACGGTAGTACAACATCGACGGCGTGAAGAGATGCGGGTTGGGAGAGACATGAACGACGTGGCGATGACAGTGGTACAGCGGCGATGATGGCGGTACTGTCACACCCCCTCTCTAGGGTGCGAAAACCAAGATTTAGAGTGGACAAAAAAGGTATCTATACAAGTTAAACCAGATTTATTTATTCATAAATACAAAAATATTTTACATTTTAGGGATACATTATCCCAACTACTCCAATTTGATAACACAAAAGTTTCATACTCCTTAACATGGCACCAAAATAACTTCTGACTTACGACTGTGGTGGACCAACTCTTCTAGCCATTCTTGCTATCTGCAATCACAAAGATTACAGAAGAGTGCACTTAGTATTATATTGAACAAGATGAACAACAATCATTTAAGAATACTAAAAATATTACATTTTTCACAAGAGATGTAAAAATACTAAGTCACAAAATCTCACAATTTGTAATGAACTTTTCTCAATCTTTGTAAAAGTATCACTTTTCATATTAATACTTAATAGATGCAATTTATCATTTCTCACAAATAATTTTATATTCAGAAGTACTCATACTTGATAGGACAGTATAATTAAAACTAAACCATTCCCAATATACAATTCCATTCAACAATTCGTTCGACTAACACACACCCACGCAGGACACCGCACAACACCGCAACAGGCCAACACACACCCCTTTCTGGCGATGAGGCACCGCAAACTGCCTTTATAGGCCAACACACACCCCTTTCTGGCGATGGGGCACTGCATACTGCCTTAATAGGCGAACACACACCCCTTTCTGACGATGGGGCACCGCATACTGCCTTCATAGGCTAACACACACCCCTTTCTAGCGATGGGGCACCGCACATATCACATACCCCTTTCTGGCGATGGGGCACCGCATACTGCTTTAATAGGCTAATGCGCACCCCTTTCTAACACACACACCCCTTAGCTAAATGTTCTATTTACTTTAATTAATCTTAGTGATTTCATAAGATTTTAAGTTTTCAAATAAATATCCAAAGATACCGTTTAAAATATAAATAAAACTTAGCTTAAAGTTTTATTTTCATACTTTAAATTTTCTAAACTTAGTCGTGACCTACAATCTAAAACGTTTAACATAAAACTTAAGCTAAAAATATATATATATTTTTTAATTATTATTTATTTATTTATTTTTTTTTTTTTTTGTTACTTAACTTATTTAATTAACTCTTTAAATTTGAAGTCACCAATTTAAATTTAAAATAAACTTAAGCTTGTTTTCCCAAAGCTTCGAAGTTCCAAGAAGTAACTTCATATTATCAATAAGTCTCTATAAAATATTTCCATAAACTGGGCGTCTTCAATAATCCAATTAATTTTTATCAGGACCAATTATGAAACTTCAGAAATAGAGAATGCAAACTCTAGGTAGTTCTCCCAAGTGGAAAGGAACAGTAAGGTCATTTGAGCTTTCCAGTTAATGAATGCCCAGATTTCATCACAATCAAAAGAAAATTAATTGCTATTATGATGAGAATGAGAGATTGATTTTCAAAAGTTACCATTAAACCAAGAAAAAAGTTTTGATAGCAGAGAGAGAGAGAGAGAGAGAGAGAGAGAGAGAAATTGACAGAGAGAGAAGAGAGAGACCGGATGGAGAGTCGCCGGCGGCGAGTGACGCGGGTGGTGGTGGCGCCGGCGTGCTTTTCTGCTTCAAGCTTCTTCGTCTCCCTCTCTAGCTTCGGCTGAAGCTTAAAATGAAAACCCAGAACCTTCTTCCCTCTATATTATTAGATCCCAATCAGCCGGCGTTTGGTCTTTCTCTCAATTTGTTCAGAAATTGATTTTTGGTTGAAACGGTGGTTTGTTCACAGATTGAATTTTGGCCAAAACGGTGGGTTTTGAGGAGTATATAAAAGCTAAACAGAACGAAGACAACTGTCCCATACGTGGCAGCTTGGTGCTTAATCTTGTGATAAATATATGACAGGATTAAAATTTATACTTTGTAAAATTCTTGATGTAAAATTTTTAATTTAAAATTTTTTTTTTTAAATTTAGGTATAAATTTCTAAGGTATTTTCAAAGATTTACGGTATTATCAAAATCTTCACTAAAATTTTATATCCATTTAATATATTTTATTACGATTTACCAATTATTACTATTTTTAATAGCTGTAAAATTTTGGATTCAGAAAATTATTAAAAATTCAAGATAAACTCTTAATGTTATTTTATGATTTATCATGGAATCAAAATTTGTAATAACAACTTTTTTTAACCATATAATCAATTGCACATCTCGATCTAAAATTTAATGTGATGTATGTTTTTGGGTTCAAATCATGACATTAAGTATAAGGTTTTATTAGGAATTTTATTTAAAGATTTTCTATTAATATATTATTACTTATTATTTTTACAACAATTCGTAAAATATTATATTATCTGAAGGGGTTTAACTAACTGGGACGGAAAATTATAATTTACACGTGTTTTATTTTTATTAGTTGACATGGTACGGGTTATTACAATCTACCCTCCTTTAAAAAATTTCGTTATCGAAATTTACGTACCTTACTAAAAAGGTGCGGGTACTTTTTTTTTTTTTTTGCATATCATCTTTCCGTTCCTAATGCCTCTTGTAGACTTTGCCAAAATCTAGATGTAAAACGCGGATTCTATCAGATACTATGGAGACTGGTACGCCATGCAAACGAACAATTTAATCAATATAAAATCGTGCAAACTGATTCATAGGAAATATCATCTTCATCGATAGGTAGTGTGCCGATTCCATTAATCTATCCACAATTATTCAAGTAGCATCATTTTTCTTAAGTGATCATGGTAACCTAACTACAAAATCCATGGCGATGTGTTCCCCATTTTCACTCAGGTACAGGTAAGAGTTGCAATAATCATGCCGATTTCTGGTGTTCAGTCTTAACTTATTGGCATACTAAATATCTTATCACAAAGTCTATCACATCTTTCTTCTTCTTACTCCGCCAACAACTTTCCTGTAGATCTCTATACATTTTCGTGCTTCTAGGGTGCATGGTGTATACTGAATTATGAGTTTCATCTAAAATTTGTCTCTTTAACTCTTTATTGTTAGGCACATCAATCGATGACCAATCTATATGACGTCATTTTGAACCTTAAACTTCGTTTTTCGTTTAGTAATTACCTTTGCTCTTATCTTATCCACTTGACTATCTGCAAACTAGGTTGCTCGAATCTGGTCTAACAAGATCGGCTTTATTCTAAGAATGGCTAATAATCCCCCATTTTCTACTATTGCCAGGGTGGTCCTAAGTGACCGCATTCTAGAAAATGTGCTACTCCGCACTGTTCGAAGGTGTGCTATACTTCCTGACAATTTCTTGCTTAGGGTGACTACTACAACGTTGGCCTTTTCTGAATGATAGTGAATCGTACAATCATAATTCTTAATTAATTCTATCCACCTTCTCTGTTTTAGGTTCAACTCCTTCTGAGTGAAGACGTACTTCAAACTCTGATGGTCGGTAAAGATCTCACAAGTGACTCTGTGTAAATAATGTCTCCATATTTTAAGTGCAAAGACAATCGCGGTCAATTCCAGGTCATGGGTAGGGTAGTTCTTCTCGTGAGACTTCAGTTGTCTCGATACATATGCAACAACCTTCCTCTGTTGAGTCAAAACACAACCCAACCCTTGGTGTGATGCATCGCTATAGACTACAAAAACCTTTACTGCCCGATGGGAAGGTGAGCACAGGTGCTGATGCCAGTTTAGACTTTAGTTCCTGGAAACTCCATTTGCATTGGTCAGACTGTTCAATTTCACTTTCTTTTGGGTCAATCAAGTCAAGGGTTTTGCAATTAAAACAAAATCGCAAATAAATTTCCAATAATAACTAGCCAACCCCAACAAACTACGTATCTCCATTACTCTGGTTGGTCTTGCCTAATTGACTATAACTTCAACTTTCGTTGGGTCCATTAAATTCCATCTCTCATATATATCATACCTAGAATTATTACTCGATCCAACCAGAACTCGCATTTATTAAACTTTACATGTAGTTTGAGATCCCTTAAGGTTTGCAAAGAATTTCTCAAATGTTCCCTGTAGTCCTCCTCACTTTGAGAATATATTAGAGTGTGATTGGTGAATACAATTACGAATTTATCCCAAGTTTTTTTTTTCTAAACACTTGATTTATAAATTCCATAAACCCCACAGGTGCACTAGTCAATTCAAATGGTATCATAACAATCTCATAGTATTCAGATCGATTCTTAAAGGCGTCTTAGATTCACCCGATTTCTTTACTCGAAAATAATGGTATCCTAACATTAGGTTAATCTTTAAGAATACTTTAGCTCCTTGCAACTGGTTGCACAAAACATCTATCCTATGCAAAGATATTTATTTCTAATATTGGTTTTGCTCGACAGACAATAATTGAAAGTATTTTCTTAAAGTTCCATCATTCTTTCTTATAAACAATATGGGTGTATCCTAGGGTGAGACACTTGTCCAGCTATTCTTCTGATGTTCCTTTCGACTCTCGGTAACTTAGCAGGTGATACTCTATAAGGTGAGACAGATATAGGTGTTGTGCCTGACATAGGTCAGATATAAGCTTAACTTTTCGATCTAGGGTATTTTTGGTAAATCTTTTGAGAATACATTTTACATTGGCTGGTATCTTTGAAAGTTCCCACCCTTTTCAAACCTATGTCAGTGTATGTGCCAATAAATTTATGATAACTTCTTTTTATAATATTGTCTACCTAAGGATGAAAACTCTTTTCCTATCTTTCTGGAATACCCATTTCCAATCTTCCCGACTATTTCAAGATTACTTCCTTCTCGAAACAATTCTAACAACGCATAATATGATAATATTCAACTATCCCAAACATTAGGCTAAAACCTATCATACCCAAGGTTGCCAACTAGTACGCTTCTATCTCCTAATCTTAACGTACGGCTTCGATTCACCCTTTTTCCTTAACACTTTGCTTTCTTATTTTTATGCCGTTGATGTTCCATTTTTATAGCATCCATTAACATTATAGGAGGTAAGAGATACGAACGAACGTGTCAGTCTCGCATCTAATAGAACGTAGGTACTTATTTTAAAAAAAATGGTAAGAGCACTTGTCATCACGTCTGGTGTAGCACGCGTATCTTGTTTTGTCATAGACGATATTTTCTCTAAAATCCTTGGTTGTTTCACTGGTTCCTTTCCCTTGTCTTGTATGTTTCTATTATACAATAGTGCTGTATCCTTGAATATATGCACTGTAAAGCCACATGTCTCGATTTACCACAGCAATAACAAAATTTTCTACTAACTTTCAGGTAATTCTTCTTAAAATGATTAGTGACCCCACACCTAAAACAAGTATTCATTTCTGTTTCCTGATTAGTTTTCAAATGAATTTGAGCGAAATGGTCAATAGCTCCACACCTGAAGCAAACATATGATCTTGCCTCCTTCTCATGCCCAGACGCTCCTCTACTTAATTGATTCTCGTTGAATCTAAATTTATTAACTACCGATGCACCTCCGAACTTACACCTTTTACATATCTCTTGTTTTTCATCACCCTCCTTATCACTCTTTTCAACCCTTTTTTTCCCTAATCAAATTCGCAGAGTTATCATCTCAATGGCCATCAATCTAGTCTTTTCTGCTTGCATAACTATCCACATCACATTTTGCTCTATCAGTTTTCCACTTACCTCCAACATCCTAGCTGTTAGATTAGGTTGGTTCGTTCGTTTGGGTTGTGTCGGTCCTGCTTGTGTAGACACATCTCGTTGTACTTCGTTGAACTGACCAAGAATGAATGAAGTTTTGTCCGAGTTCTTCATACTTCACCTTATTATGAGATAGGTATGGATTAGTGTTTGATACTAGAGTCCATCTCAAGGGTGTAAAGATATGAAAAAGATACTAAACAGAAGGTTCAAGGGTCACTTCCCCAAATCTGATAACTTACTTAGACTTCCAATCAGAAACCTACGCCTGTAGAATGCGTTTCCCGAATGGACCTCAAAGCTAGTTAGTCAGATGCCCAAAAGCAAGGATATGACAACCCAAGTTCTAAACCACTCTATACGACAAACCTAAGACGACGCACCTAACCTACGGTCCACCACAGACCATACTCTGATAAGTCTACAGAATCTAAAACCTAGAGCTCTGATACCAAAATGTCACACCCCCCTCTCCAAGGTGCAAAAAATCAAAACTTAGTATTCAAAATGGTATCTATACAAGTTAAACCAGATTTATTTATTTATAAATACAAAAGTATTATACATTTTAAGGATACGTTATCCCAACTACTCCAATTGGATTACACAAATGTTTCATACTCCTTAACCTAGTACCAAAATAACTTCTGACTGACGACTGTGGTGGACCAACTCTTCTAACCATTCTTGTTATCTGCAACCACAAAAGTTATAAAAGAGTGCACTTAGTATTATATTGAACAAGATGAAAAATAGTCATTTAAGAATACTAAAAAGAAACATTGCGCCTTTCACAAGAGAAGTAAAAATACTAAGTCACAAAATCTCACAATTTATAATGAACTTTTCTTAATCTTTGTAAAAATATCACTGTTCTTATTAATGCTAAATAGCTGCAATTTATCATTTCTTAGAAATAGTTTTGTATTCACAAGTACTCGTACTTGACAGGATAGTATAACTATAGTTAAACTATTCCCAACATACAATTTCATCTAACATTTCCTTGGCCTAACACACACCCACGCAGGGCACTGCACAATGCCTGAACAGGCTAACACACACCCCTTTAAGTGATAGCGCAAAGTAGAATATCTTGATAGGCTAACACACACCCCTTTCTGACGATGGGGCACCGCATACTGCCTTCATAAGCTAACACACACCACTTTCTAGCGATAGGGCACCGCATATAACACACACCCCTTTCTGGCAATGGGGCACCGCACAATACTTTGATAGGCTAACACGCACCCCTTTCTGGCGATGGGGCACCGCATACAACACACACCCATTTCTGGCGATGGGGCACCGTATACTACTTTAATAGACTAACGCACACCTCTTTCTAGCGATGAGGCACTGCACACAAGCTCACACAGAGTAGATACAAGCTCACACAGAGCGAATATTTCTTAGTAATTACTCCCAAACAGGGCAAATTCTTTCACACCAAAAGATATTATTAACACCGTCCATCTTTCATACACCTATCTTCTCCAATAATATAACTAACATACTTTTGAACTAATAATGCATTCAAAGATATAAATAGCATTTTAGAAAAATCATAGAGTTTGAATGTGAAAAGATCATGCTATCACAAGCTCACATAGTTCAAAACAAGAGTAATCAAGCAAGTTTTAAAGTATAATTTATGCAATTCAGTTCAAAATAATACTAAGCAATCTCACCTTAAGCATGACGAAACTACTCTTTCATTTACGATCTCGACCACCTAATCTTCAGGTCACAAAACCTTGATACCTAACAAGAAATCGAGCCCATGCGTAAGAGGAGTGTGAAAATTTAGTGAGATTCGGGAAGAAGGGAAAGCTGAGTTCCCGCTATATAGGGCCATACGAGATCGTTAAAAAGAATTGGAAGTATAGCATATAAATTGGCCCTATCTCCAGAGTTGTCAAGATTACACAACGTATGAAAAAGTACATGCTAGACCCTTCTCATGTTCTAACAGTACAATCCATCCATCTCAATCCCGACCTTACGTATGAAGAAAAGCTAGTGCAAATACTAGATAAGAAGGAGCAAGTTTTGCAAAATTAAGTTATTCCCTTAGTAATAGTGTTTTGGCAAGCCACTCAGTTGAAGAAGCAACATAGGAGCGAGAAGATGATATATGAAAGAAATATCCGTATTTTTTTTAATATGATATGTAAATTTCGAGGGCAAAATTTCTTAAAGGAGGGTAGATTGTAATAACTCATACCCTAAAAAGTAATAAAAATATGACACGTGACCAACTTAAATTTCTAACTTAATTAATTTCAATTCTCGGAATAATATAGTATTCAAAAAAGTTTTTAGCAAATAAGTCTAAAATGAAATTTCTAGAAAAACCTGGTAAATAAAATTTAAATCAGAGGTAAATAGCAAAATTCGCAAAATATTGATAATCACAAAAATTAAAAACTTATAGTTATAAAATTTTCATTAAAAATTCGTCGATATGATAATTCACAAAATAGCATTAAAAGTTTATATTAATTTTTAAACTTTTTTATGAGAACAAAAGTTTACATCGAAAAAATTATGCAGTACGAATTGTGCAGAACTGTTAACGTGGCACCCACGTGTCAAGTTATTAACACAAAATTCCCATAATGTCTTAAGTCAGTGCAATGGATGAACTAATCCTAAGCAGCTTTGGATAGGCAGCAAATACAAACACATTTCCCATTTTACAACAAAAGAAGAAAAACCAAACGAAATGAAAAGTGTTAAGAAAGAAAAAGGGAACCTGATAAGAAAATTAAAAGGAAACCAGAGAGATAAAATTCTTTGTTGACAAGTGGAAACAAAAAGCAGAGATGTGAGCATCCGACGCTTCTCACGCCGCAATCTCATCGCCTGTGCACCCAACCTCCATGCCGGAAACCACCGCCAACACCGGCACCACCCCAACTAATGCATCTTTAAACCAAAGTCTGCATGCATATAACCATGTACACATATCACATTTTACGTATCAATGTCATCCACCTAACCATGGAGACCAACGAACGTTTAAATGAGTCTCAACCCCGAGGGTTAGCTCCCAATCTCCAAATTTAGATTTTCATAAACATTTGCATAATTCCTTCTGGTTTTCAAACCCCTCTTTTCGAAAACAACACAACACATACGCCCACCAACCTTATAATAAACCATAAAAATGCACAACATGCTTTTTAACCACCCAAACATGACTTAAACACACAAAAAAAAATCAAGATTTAATGCATTTTTAAATGGTAGAAATGCATAAAACTTCATGTAGCTCCCCTTTCAGACAAGATAGTCTAGGATCCCACCTTAGTGAGTTAAAATTCGAAGTTTTGAACATCGGCGAAAAACTAAAGTGGCCAAAATGTGATTTTGTTTGGATGAACGCGAAGCCCCCTACAAGGATACCAAGGATCGACTACCCGAACGCTAAGTTCTGAACCCAAATCAAGCCGAAAGCTAGAGAGAAGGTAGAGCTTTCAAGAGATTTTTCTAAAGAGATGAGTGAAAACATGCAAAACAAGCTTTGGCACAAAGATCAAGGCATAGGCTATTTTTAAAAAATCTCTGTAACGCCCCGACCCTTCACATGGCAACGATATTGTCCATTTTGGCCAAAGCCCTCACGATTTTGTTCTTTTTAGGGGGTCACCCATCTTTGCATTGCTCCAGCGTAAGCACGCTTAACTGTAGAGTTCTGCTAGGGTCTCTACCATTTGGGAAAATACCTCGTCTACTGTAAGGGTCCAAGGTTTTTTCTTTATAACTCAGGAACTCCCTCCATTTCCTATCACAATCCACCCCCTTTAGGGATGCACGTCCCCGTGCAGTAGCCTGTCAGCTCCGGTAGCTTGCCAGTCCTTATCGACCTGCCCACTCAGTAGCCCGTCCACGTGTCACACGAGACGGTAGTGACCCACACTCGGAGGTGAGTAGAGTCGGCTCTGATACCATCTGAGCTACATCCCCTCTTAGATAAAAATATTCCCTACAACTTTCATGTTTATCACTAAGGTTAGATCCTAGGGCACTGGGGTTATTTATTTTATTTAAGTAAAAACCGTTTACCATTTTATAGAGAAAAACACAAAAATTGGGCCTCTGTTGGCCACAGTTTTGGGGTATCAATCCAAGGGATCTAGGTATGATATTTGGCGAGGTTTTAGCTTAAGATGTCCCATACAAGTTTCATGTTTTGTGCTAGTGCAAGTTGTTGGGAAAAGGTCTGAGATTTTGGCTAATTTATAAAAAGGATTTAGTTAGCCTAAAAAGGGTTTGCAGAATGTGTTTTTAACAGAGAATGCTCAAAACCTTTGGGGTATCATCCAAGGGTATTTTGAACTTTTTTTTGCTCAGTATTTAGTTTAATATGTTATCTACATTTTTCATGTTTACCACTTTTGGATTTGGCTTCTGAAAAGGTAAGTTTCTGGTATCACAAAAATATGTGATAGAGAGGTTCGTCAGTCGCTGAATCTCAACAGTGAATTTGGGAAGGGCTTTGACCTATCAAGACTTCATTGTTTTGGTGGATAGAAAGATAAATATATCCTCTACAAGTATGTTTTGACCCATGCTCGGTTCTCACTCTAGCTTAGGGTTTTTAGGTCTGCAACTCAGAGTGGTCAAGATCTGACACTCTTTAGCAGAAATCACATACCTGGAGTTCTACCCAACAAAATCACTTCAAACTAATTTCTTACGAAAGAGAACTCAAAACGATAGGTCTGGACACAAAAACTACTTTAATATCATTTTTTTACAATTAGTTATGATGTTTTAAAGTTCGTGGTAGAAAGTAAGTAAGCCCAGAAAATCAGGTTACCTAGAGTTTTAGTTGCTTAGCTCATGCTGTGTCCATTTCTGTTGTGGTTTCTTTGCATGCATATTATAAACCCACATAAACCAAAGCTACAGAATATGTTTAGGCCATAAAACTCAAAAATATATACATGCAAACATATGCAAGGCTTATTCATACATAAATAGCCCATAAACTACTCCTACGACGCATTTTTGAGTTATTATTTGTTTTATTTTCTTAGGGTTGATTATAGAGATGGATTGAAAGTTATCATAAAGGAGAATATCAAAGAGTCTTAGAGAGTTTACTTATCTTATTTGATGCTCAAAAGGTTGAAGATGAGTGGGACTTAGCTTTAATGCTCACACCTTGAACTTCCTAGCCTCTCCTTTATTCCTTCTTTCTTCTTCTCTTCTTCTTCCCTTGAGAAGACTTATAAATTTTTTGGTGGTTCTCTCCCTAACACTCTCAGCTGAAAATAGATGTAGAGAAGGGTGTTTGGTTGTGTTTTTTTTAATAAAAATGCATTAGAGACATAATAATTGCTTTCCAAGCTTTATTTTGAATTTTCTTCAATTTTTATTGGTTGCATGAGAGGTGGGAGCTATTTGAGACATTGATAAATCAATTTTGGCAGGCGGGGTTCAGCCATGGCAGACTTGGGTGGGTCAAGATTTGATTTGTAATAATTTAGGATTTTTAAATTGTATTTTGGTACCATTTTGTGCAAGAAAATGAATAAAATATTAATTTTATGTATCTTTTTGGTATCTTAACCTACTAAAACCTATTATATTAATGTTTTTATAATTAATTTAGTCTTTCTATAAATTATCATAATTTTTATAGTAATTAATTAAATAGGCGTAGACTTTTAAGTTAATTTAAGTTAGTTTGATAACAATTGACCTTTTGACTTATTTGTTGTATAGAGACTTTAAATAATAATTTGTTTACTTTTGTTAATCTATATTATTATATTATTATGTATATTACTTGTATAAAAAGTTTTAAGTCATAATAATGTTTAATGTATACAATATTTTTTTATTTTTAAACTTAAAAAGGCAAAAAAAAGTCACTTTTTGGGCACAAACTCCAATGTGGCCAGCCACTAAGGGCATTTTTGTCATTTTGATGTTATTTTTTCTTTTATTACTTAATTGTATTTCAATACCTAATTTAGAGTGTCCATGTGTCAAATTTTAAATTTTTAAGACTTTTTGCTGTACTAGAGGCAAAATTGTTATTTTTTCCTAATTATGAGAGTTTTTTATTTTTAATCTTATATTTCATGTTATTTACTTAATTTAGGATGCTAAGAGTCTTCTCTGAGTATTAGGGTTTTACCTTTGAGTATCTGATTTTTTTGGGATTTTCGGGTCGAATTAGGGTTTCAGGTTGAGTTAGGATTTCCATCGTTCTAGCGACCTATGATCTTGTCAACTAACTGCCGCTAAAGCTAGGGTTTGGGTTGAATTGCTAATACGGGTTGTTACAATCTGGGTGTTACAACTAGGGTCTGTACCGGGGAGTTACAAACTACCCCCCTTAAACAAATTGTCCTAGAAATTTCGTATTGGACTTCATCGTGTGAATGGTTGAGGATGATTTACTAGCATTGTACCTTCTCGTCTTAACTTTCTTAGTTCCATGGTGCTGCTATAGAGCTTCTATTAACATAATCACTTTTCATCCGGAGTACCTAGCCTTGGGTCTCTATTGAGCTCTCCTCGAAATTAAGTCCTTGTATTCACGCGCAACTTGTGGTAACTCGGTTGTTGCCAAGGTGTTTGTATCGCCAAGCATGTAAGCTGATCTTACATTGATGTTACTTGATCTACACACCTTCGCGTTACTCGGTGTTAGGATTTCATGTCATTTTTCTTGAATCCATACAATAATGTTATTTTCTACTTGCGCCTATACCTTCTCGCTATAATGTTTTGGTGACTTAATTTTTTAGTCGCCACGTTGGTCGGTAATACCTTGACACTAAATATTTTTGGCAACTAAATGAAAAGAAAACAACTAAATTTCATTTAGTTGCTGTAAATTTTGATTCTGCGACCACAAGTTTGGTTGGCAATGTAGCATGCGACGACCAATACCAGTTGTCGCTGAATGTAATTTAGTCGCAGTTGTACCTCAATTCCGCAACAAACTAATTTAGTCGCTGTTGTTGCCATGATTTTGCGACAAAATTAATTTAGTTGCTTAATGTAATTTAGTTGCTGTTGTACGTTGTTGATTCCACGACCAAAGTTTTTGGTCGCTGAAAACATACTATTAAGAATTTTGCGACTACCCACTATGATCGTTGAATGCAATATTGTAGTCAAATGTTTCACGACCAAAATTTTTAATGGCCAAAAACAACTTATCCTAAATCATTTAGCAACTAATTAATATAGTCATCAAAAATTTATTTTCTCGCAACACAATTTATTTGTCGGTAAAAGTATCCATTGCAACCTTTTATATTATATAAATTTTTTATAAAATAATATTTAATATTCATCCATGCAAATCACAAATATTCATAGCCAACACAAATATTCATTGAAAATAGTACTCCATACGTACATAAATCTAGCAAATCTTCTATATGTCCATACAAAGTTTCAATCAAAAATAAAACATTCATCCAAAATTTCAAAATAATATCCAATTATATTATCTACATGTCTTCCACGTGTACGTCCACGAGCACGCTTAGATGAAGATTCAACAGTAAAAACAACAAAACAAGTAACAAATTACTAGCTAAATGAAGAAGTTATGGAATGAGACAAAAACCCAGAAGTACTAGGGCACTCGAAATACATTACATAATACATATATTACATAATAAATACATAATAAAGTAAGATAAAAGTACCTATATCACTCGTCTGTGTAATAGGAACAGAAAGAGTCGGTGCATTAGGTCTGATTGAAGGAGATGGTGCAACTACAAAAACAACGAACCAAATAACAATTCAATCATCCAAATGAGAAAGTTATGGAATGAGACAAATAGTAACAAGTACTAGCATACTTAAAATGGATGTACATGTTTTGGTTAGGTTTTAGCTGAAAATATTCTAAGCATTAGTTAAAATGTTTTAATTGCTTATTTAGTTGTTTTAGAATTATTTTACTAGTGAATATTTGACAGGTGGTTGTTTTCTTATAACTCAAAGAATATTCTAAGTGTTAAAAAAATTAAAAATTTGGATAGAGTTTCCTCTGTTTTTTGAACTATCCCAATTTTTTTGAAGAACCTGTTAGCCATCAATAAAACAATATATTCAGGCACAGCCTTGATCTCAACTCACAATAGCAACTACAAGCTACTTAATAACTATTCGTTTCAGTTTCATAACAATTAAACTACTCCCATAAAGAATTAAACTATACAAATTTAAACCATGAATCATTTGATATACATAATAAATACATTACACAATAAATACGTAATAAAGTAAGATGAGAGTGTCCATATCACTCGTATGTGTAATAGGAACA
This sequence comes from Heliamphora ciliata, assembly GCA_032360265.1. NCBI lineage: Eukaryota > Viridiplantae > Streptophyta > Magnoliopsida > Ericales > Sarraceniaceae > Heliamphora > Heliamphora ciliata. The sequence goes on from JAUMHN010283663.1 coordinate 17,152, forward strand.
GAAAGAGACGGTGCATTAGGTCCGATTGAAGGAGATGGTGTAACTGCAAAAACAACAAGCCAAATAACAATTCAATAAACCAAATGAGAAAGTAATAGAATAAGACAAATAGCAACAAGTACTAGCACACTTGAAATGAACGTACATGTTTTGGTTAGGTTTTAGTTGAAAATATTCTAAGGTTTAATACTCTATTTACCGATTTACAAGTTACATACTCCCTTAACTCCCTTAAACGCATCAATTTTATCCTTCCATCTCAAATATCATGAATTTAAGTTAAATACGCCAAGATCCAACTAAGGTTTAATCAAATCACCCAAACCTTTAGGGTTTAAGAAATTATCAACTAAAATCAACACAAATCAATGTAAACCACCTAAATTAGTCAATATCTTACCCGGTCAAGCCTCTACAGCTTCAAAATTTACCCAAATGATCCCACACATAGGACTCAATCTCACCACTTAAATTCGTTAATTATGTCATCCCTCATTAACTCCTGATTTAGACCACATTCGCAGCTCAAGTTCTCAAAGTTTAAAGTTCACTAAGTTGAACTACAATTTCAACACATTATGGAAACCAATTCTTCCTTCAACAAACTATTGAACTAGATTAAAGTTCTTAACTCTCTCATCCACAACAGTTAGGTTATATTGTTCAACCATCCATAAGAATTTGAAACATCACCTTAGCAACCAAATTGCATGAATCTGAACTTAATGAACTCAAAAGCTTTAGTTAGAATTTCAAAAAGTTTTTAATTAAATTCAACCCAAATCATTTCAGAACACCAAAATTAGTCTGAATCCTACCTTATAGAGCTGCAACGCCATGGAGTTTTGCCAAGAAATGGAACCCTAAGATTCTAAAATTCCGCCCAAGGTCAAAACCCTAGATTTTAGCCCCTCTTGAATTCGGTTTCCAAGTTACTCGATGCTAAGGTTCTGCGACATGAATCTTGTATCTCGAATTGCAGCAACTAATTTTTGAGAAAGAGATGGAAGACCGAGAGCTTGACAGCTCTCTCTCATGGCGAAAAATCTGAGGGAAAAAGAAAATGAGGAAGACGATGCCGGCGATGGTGGCTGGTGGTGGCTGGGATGAGCTCGTCGGCGGTGATGTGTGGCGGAGGCAGCGTCGGCGGTCACGGCAGTAGCAGGTGTGGTGCATCGCGCCTCGCGCGCCTCTCTTCTCTCTCGGCTTCTCTCCTCTGTTTTTTTTATTTTTTGTTTTCCCCGAAGCATCTCAGCTTCGGCTAAGATGCAATGTATATATTAATTATTATTTATTTATTTTTGAATGTTCTAGAGCCTTCAAGGTTATTTCCCCCATTTTTCTCTCTTTTTTTAAACACACTAATATATGTTGATAATTATATATTTACTTTATTTTAATTTGATACATGTTAAAATTACATACGTAAAAATTTCTAACATCATAGATTATATCATAAATTAATGTCCCGGGGTATCCTTATGTGCCATCCCCATTCAACGTGTAATCTTTATCATCGAAATTATCTCCGTAAATTTAATTATATTAATAAAGTTTATTAAAAAATAAAATGTATTTAATAATAAATAGCATAGACTGGGTCACTACTCTCTCTCTCTCTCTCTCTTAATATAGAGAACTGTGTTGCCATAAGAAAAATTCGGGTTAGGGTTTATAGTAGGTAAGCACATCGTTCATCCTCCCTTCATGAAGCTTCTGGTACCATGTCTCAGCTTTGACTGAGATAAAAATATCCCTTTTTCTCTGTTTCTCCCTTTCTCCCGAAGCTTCTCAGCTTCGGCTGAGATGAAAATCTTTCTTTTTTTTTGAATCTCCCAAAACCTATCTCATTTATATTATTAAATTTTCGAATCCCACAAAAATAAATAAATCACAAATTTTAATTATGTTTAAATAAGTAATCAATTAAATAAAAACGTACCAGGTCATTACATCTAATGCACCCCTTTTGGGTTCTATTTTATTATTGAATTATTTTTTATTAATTTAAAAAAATAGATTTCAATGCTAAAATTTATATTTATAATTTAAAATAAGTTATATTTTATTTTTGATTCTTTTAATTTAACGAAGATAATTTAATAATAAAATTTATATTTTCAATCTAAAATACAATATATTTTCATTTGAATTTTAAGATTTATACTTAATCCTTGTAATTTTTATATCTAAAAGGAATAATTAATAATTTAAATTTTAAAATTTAAAATATTAAAAATATAAATACATAAGTATAAATTATCTAAATTGAATTTTTTAAAACATATCTATAACTTAAAATTAAGTATACTTATATCCTCTTAATTTTTATTTCTAAAATTTTAAGTTTTAGTATTAAAATTTTAAAATAAATGAAAAAATGTTCCTATTTTACATATTCAAAGCATACCCGATACTTTTTAGAGTATTCGGTATATTTTTTTTTATGATATTGATGCTGTATCCATATTCGATATGTACAACACTATTTTTGAACTATTCATCATTTAAAAGAATCTATACTTTATACATATAAGAATATAGTGAGTTATGAGAATGTACTAAAATCTCAATTCTAATTTTTAGAAAAACGTGTTTCTCTTTTGTACATATCACAAATTGTCAAATTATCTCTTTTCCACCATTAATTCCTAAACCCATATATGCAAAACTATAAATAAACTAAAAAATTAAAAAGAAAGAGAAAAAAAAACACTTCCTCTCCCACTTCAGACATTATTACCCAAACACTTAAATTATGATTCGGCGTGAAAAATTTGATCAATTATACCCATTAACTAAAAGAATGAAGTGAAATTGGGAGTGTGTTATTAACATGCAAAATTTAATCAATTGTACACATTAAGGCCTTTTCTGCGGTTGGTACCAAACCATTTGGCGACCAATTGTCAAATGGTCGCTACCGAATCTTTTGCGCGACCAATGTTTGTTTAGTCGTGAAGAGTCACATGCGCCAAACATTTTTTCCGCATTTTTTTCATTGGCACCAAAATGTTTGGTGACAAAAAGTAAATTTGGTAGCCAAAAGTGAGCTGTAGCAACCAAAACCTTTTGGTCGCCAATTAATGAGTTTTTTTGGCGACCAAACCTTAGTCGCCAAAAAGTATTCAGCTATTTTTTCATTCTACGACCAGTCCTTTGGCGACTAATATTAAATTTGGTCGCAATAAAAGTGTTGTTAGCGACCAAACTCAAAACTATGGTCACCAATTGTGGTATATTCCACGACCAACGAATAATGGTGGCTAATATTTGTATATTCGGCGACCAACGATAATATGGTGGCTAATAATTTTGTATTTAGCGACCAAAATCAATGTTGGTCGCCAAAAGTGGATACTAAAAGTGCATTTTCTTGTAGTGTATGATAGTGTGATATCCAGAAAGCTAGTCTATTTCAAGAATCACGTCGTATTTCTTAAAATGCCTGGTTCGCAGGTCGAATGTCATAAGGGTGTTGGTACTCTCAACATGCACGCTCTATAAATAACGTCTACTTGGGTGTGATATTCTAAGGGTATATCGACGCTTAGAGTTTGATCTAACACTTTAGGTTTTATGGGTAGAGATTGCCTACATGCCAAAGATATGAAAAAAGAAATGAGATGCTTCAGAATCAAACAACACTTTCACGACGGTAATGAATCGCACGAACATACCTTGCATAACTTGGGCGCCTTCTACTTCCTCCTTCTGCATCGCAAAGATACGTCCTCCCTAGGGCCTCTAGTTTTTGTTAAGCGGTGGCCTTCCCATCCCATTTCGTTGGTTAGTTGCTAGTCGGGGGACCTGAACTGGCTGCGGGTACTTTGGTGGTTGGTTTTAGGGTTGCCTCCACTACTGGGAGTGGCTGTTTAGAGTCCTATGTCCTAGGCGCGGGCACTCAGACTTCTTATGTCCTAGTTGGTGACACTTAAAGCAGACTATAAATATAGTAGAGGAGTCCCTTGGCTACTCCTGTCTGTTCTTCTATTGATATGGCTTCTTTGGAATAAACACTCGTTTGCTTTTTACTGGTCCTCCAGAGCTGGTGTTTCCTTTATTCTGGTTCTAAATCCTTCTAGATTCAGCTAAGTTTGCTTTCGCCAATAAGGCTGCTTGTACTACTTAAGTGTAAGTCGAAAGCTGTAAGCAAATGACCCTAGTTCGAATAGAGGGTTTAAGGCCCCACTCGATCTTTCGTGCCCATGATTCTTCGTCCGGTGTGATGGTCGAGGTGAATCGGCTCAACTCTTCAAAACGGTTGACGTACTGGGTTACTAACATAGTTCCTTGTTTTAGCTCCAAAAATTCTTTGACTTGTCCTTGTCGAAAAGGAGCTGAGAAGTACTTTTTCAAAAATAATTCTTCAAACTGATTCCAAGTTAGAGTTGTCACATCTTGAGTGTTGTCTATCATAGACCACCAGTACTCGGCCTCTCCTTCCAGTAGGTGTGCTGCTAATGCTACTCGATCGGCATCGATTTGCACTCCCATGGAGTTAAACAATTTCTTGACAGCTCTCAGCCATTCTTCGGCTACTCTCGGTTCAGCTCCTCCCTTGAACATAGGGGCTCGTTATTTTTTGAGTTTTGATAAGAACCATGCCCTATCTCGGATGTGAGGATGGTTAATGCTGGTGGCAAGCTCACGTAAGACTTGGGATAACCTTAGCACTTCTTCGTTTACGGGTTCATTTACTTACCGTTGATGGTAAGGTCGTCTACCTGCCATCTGAATAAAGAGGGAAGGTGTTGTGGCTGGTGAGTCTTCTTTTTAAGGTCTTAACTATTTCTAGGTTTTAGGATTTTGGGGAGTTAATTTAAGGGTTATTCATTTGTATTTCTTATCATTCGAGTTCAAGTACAAAGAGTGATTATAAAGAGCGAGGCACAAAACACATTAGGGCCTAACCAGAATAGGTATGGATAAAACCATCAAAATTTTGACTGCGTAGTCCCACGTTACTTCCAAGTTCCGTAGCGTTTTCCTTGTACTTCCACGTACCACACTCCAACGATTCGCATGCGAGCTTTATCAGTGATGGCAATAGGAACCTTTGTGTAGGTCTCTGTTAGAGATGTTATATGAGCTCCTACTTAGCAGTTCTTGTTGTCGGTTATTGATCTTCAAAATACGTTAAGCGCGGACGTTGGTAGACATTTTGTGCTTTAACTCTAGGTAGAGATCTGCTTTGCGACTCGATGATGCGCCGGGTGATTCTTCTGAGGATGTGCACGATCCAAGTTTCTCGTGAAGCGCTAAACCCTAATAACTATCATTTCTTATCGATCTTGGTCTTAGAAGAGGCGACCTGGGGTGGCGAGTGGTCAAACATTTAGTCAAGAATTTCGAATGATGTACTCAATTACACGATACGTGGCTGGGGGTTAGAATGGCTTAGGAAAGGTGAATAAATCCTTTATCGAGATTCAATGGAAGATTCCTAAATGGTTCAAAAGATAGGTCGAATGAGGTCAAATGGTCACGGTTAAGGCAGTCATCGTTGACACAAACTGAATGGTTATTTAGGGTTCAAATGTAGGTGAAGTAAGAGGAGGACAGTGAACAATACCTAAACAAATGTCCTTGGAACTAACCAAGTACGATTAGATTATGATAAAAGAGATGTTAAGCAATGGGTAGCCGAACTAGATAATGCACTGAAATTACGTCGGCCTAACATACTTCAATTCAAGTATCCAAGTCTACTTCCCTGGTAAGGATTTCAAGAGTGTACAAACGAATTCACAAAAATCATTACAACATAGTATAGTTTCATAATCGAGAGAAGATGAATGATGGAAAAAAAAAATTTCAATGTCGAATGTTCGGAACGGGTAATTAACAAAGAATTAATGTCAAGTTCTACGAAAGAAGAGTTAGTTCAAGGAGGCTGACTTGAATTAGAGGAGAATCAAATGCAAATACTGGTCATCATTAAAGCTTGAAAACTTGAGGACAAAGGTGTTTCCTAGAATTAAATTTCTGATAGGATTATTAACAAGACTTGGGTGTATAAGGGTTACAGACGAATGACACCTGACGGTACCATTGAGAACTAAGGATATAAGATGGAATAATACACAAAGAACTTCAGATAGGTACAAAATTTAATAGAAAGACTTGGGGTAAACGAGAAAGGAACTTATAAGGATGAAGTTATGGGGTGCTAATGGTCGGATGATATCTGAAATTTCTCTTAGTGCGTACTCCCGTCTACCCCCCTTAAAATAAAATAACTTGTTGCACGAATCTCCGATCTTCGATCTCGATGCTCTTATTCGTCCTTCACATGTAGATTTCCTATAGATTTTGATCCCGATAACGTCCTAACACGACTCACTATAAGACTTAGACGCAGTAGATTTTAGTTCTTATAATGTATAAATAATAATTATAATTAATACAACGCACTCTACAGAGCTTCTACGCGATAGAACGCATGGTTTTCCATAGTCAAAGGCCTGAAGGTTCACTAAACCTAGGCTTTGATACCAACTGTGACACCTCGACCCTTTACATGGCAACGATATTATCCGCATTGGCCAAAGCCCTCACAGTTTTATTCTTCCCAATGGGTCACCCATCCTTACATTGCTCCAGCGTAAGCACGCTTAACTACAGAGTTCTGCTAGGGTCTTTACCACTTGGGAAAAGACCTCATTGAATGTAAGGGTCCAAGATTTTTCTTTTATAGCCCAGGAACTCCCTCCCTTTCCGATGTGGGACACTAGGATATCACAATCCACCCCTTTTAGGGTTGCACGTCCTCATGCAGTAGCCTGCCAACGCTGGTAGCCTGCCAGTCCTTCTCTACCCACCTACTCAGTAGCCCGCCCACATGTCACGCGAGACGGCAGGGGCCTATACTCGGAGGTGAGGAGATTCGGCTCTGATACCACCTGAGCTACATCCCCACTTAGAGAAAAATATTCCTTGCAACTTTCATGTTTATCACTAAGGTTAGATCCTAGTGCACCAGAGTAATTTATTTTATTTAAGCAAAAATCGTTTAGCATTTTATAGAGAAAAACACAGAAATTAGGCCTCAGTTGGCCACTATTTTGGGGCATCAATTCAAGGGCTCTAGGTTTGATATGTGGAGAGATTTTATTTTAAGACGTCCCCTAGAAGTTTTATGTTTTGTGCTAGTGCAAGTTGTTTGGAAAAGGTCTGAGATTTTGGTCAATTTATAAAAACGGTTCAATCAGCCTAAAAAGGGTCTACAGAATATGTTTTTAACAGAGAATGCTCAAAACCTTTGAGGTATCATCCAAGGGTATTTTGGATTGGTTTTTTCTCAGTATTTAGTTTAATATGTCAGATACATTTTTCATGTTTATCACTTTTGGATTTAGTTTCTAAAAAGGTAGGTTTCTGGTCTCACAAAAATGTGTGACAGAGAGGTCTGTTAGTCACTAAATCTCAATAGTGAATTTGGGAAGGGTTTTGACCTATCAAGACTTCATTTGTTTGGTTCCTTTTAGGTGGACAGAAGATAAATATATCCTCTACAAGTTTTATGTTTTGACCAAAGCTCGGTTCTCACTCTAACTTAGGGTTTTTATGTCTGTAACTCAGAGTGGTCAAGATCTGACACTCTTTAGAAAAAATGACATACCTGGAGTTCTACCCAACAAAATCACTTCAAACTAATTTTGTATGAAAGAAAACTCAAACAGATAGGTCTGGACACAAAAATCACTGTAAGACAATTTTTTTACAATTAGTTATGATGTTTTAAAGTTCGTGGTAAAAAGTAAGTAAGTCCAGAAAATCAGGTTACCTAGGGTTTTAGTTTCTTAGCTCGTGCGGTGTCCATTTTTGTTGTGGTTTCTTTGCATTCATATTGTAAACCCATATAAACCAAAACTACAGAACATGTTTAGGCCATAAAACTCAAAAATATACACATGCAAACACATGCAAGACTTATTCATACATAAATAGCCGATAAACTACTTCTATGACGCCTTTTTGAGTTATTCTTTGTTTTATTTTCTTAGGGTTGATTATAGAGATCGATTGAAGGTTATCTTAAGGAAGAATATCAGAGGGTTTTAGAGAGTTTACTTACTTTATTTAATGCTCAAAAGGTTGAAGATGAGTGGGACTTAGCTTTATTGCTCACACCTTGAACTTCCTAGCCTCTCCTTCCTTCCTTCTTTCTTCTTATCTTCTTCTTCCCTTGAGAAGACTCAGAAAATTTTTGGTGGTTCTCTCCCTAACACTCTCAACTGAAAATACATGTAGAGAAGGGTGTTTGGTTGTGTTTTTATAATAAAAATGCATTAGAGACATAATAATTGCTTTCCAAGCTTTATTTTGAATTTTCTTCAATTTCTGTTGGTTGCATGAGAGGTGGGAGCTATTTCAGACATTGAGAAATCAATTTTGGCAGGTGGGGTTCAGCCATGGCAGACTTGGGTGGCTCAGGATCTGATTTGTATTAATTTAGGATTTTTAAATTGTATTTTGGTACCATTTTGTGCAAGAAAATACATAAAATATTAATTTTATGTATCATTTTGGTATCTTAACCTACTAAAACCTATTATATTAATGTGTTTATAATTAATTTAGTTTTTCTATGAATTATCGTAATTTTTGTAGCAATTAATTAAATAGGTGTAGGCTTTTAAGTCAATTTAAGCTAGTTTGATAACAATTGATCTTTTGACTTATTTATTGTGTAGAGATTTTAAATAATAATTTGTTTGATTTTGTTAACATATATTATTTTATTATTATGTATATTACTTGTATAAAAATTTTTAGGTCATAATAATGTTTAATTTATACAATTTTTTCTCATTTTTAAGCTTAAAAAGGCAAAAAAAAGTCACTTTTTGGGCACAAACTCCAATGTGGCCAGCCAGTAAGGGTATTTTTGTCATTTTTTGATGTTATTTTGTTTTTTATTACTTAATTATATTTAAATATCTATTTTAGGGTGTCCATGTATCAAATTTTAAAATTTTAAGACTTTTTACTGTATTAAGGGCAAAATGGTCATTTTACCTTAATTATGAGAATTTTTTTATTTTTAATATTATATTTCATGTTATTTACTTAATTTAGAATGTTAAGAGTCTTCTATGAGTATTAGGGCTTTACCATTGAGTATCTGATTTTTCTGAAATTTTTGGGTCGAATTAGGGTTTCGGGTTGAGTTAGGGTTTCTATTGTTCTAACGATCTGTGATCTTGTCAACTAACTGTCGCTAAAGCTAGGGTTTGGGTTGAATTGCTAATACGGGTTGTTACAATCTAGGTGTTACAACTAGGGTCTGTACCGGGGTGTTACAATCTCGCGCCTGGCTATCCGCTTGAGCAAACAGAGATCCGCTCGAGTGGTCCCCCATCGACCCAACTTTTGGCTACAAGCCCGCTCGAGCGAGCAGATCTCCGCTCAAGCAGTCATCGCTGAGTGAAAATTCGAACAAAAGACGCATAATCAAGCCCACGCATACATAACACATATAGAAACATGCTATTCTAAAACGATTTAGGCAATAACTAACACATCGAATAAACATACGAAAATAAAATGAAACCGGGTCTCACAACACTTTCCCCTTAAAGGAATTTTGCCCCCGAAATTCACTACAAGTTCTTAATGCAAACAACTCCGGGTATCTTGCACGGACTTCGGACTCCGTGATAAAACTACAGAACCTTGACATATGCAATGGTTCTCCATCTCAACACCTGCTCCTTCGTATCCACAATCCTCACCTATCGTTCCTCAAAAGAAACATCCTCATTTACCCGCCACTTAGCCCAATCTAAGATGTGTGATGGGTCAGGCTTGTACTTTTGAAGCATGGAAAGATATAACATATTGTGCACAGCTGACAACTGAGGGGGCAAGGCCAGATGGTATGCCACCTCTCCAATCCTCTATAAGATCTCAAATAGCCCGATAAAATGCGGCGACAACTTCCAGCTAGAGCTAAATCTCATCAACTCTCGGTGTGGCGAGACTTTCAAAAACACATGGTCCCTCACCCCAAACTCCGAAGGCCTCCTCCTCTGATTGGCGTAATTTTTCTGACGACTCTTGGCCGTCATCAAACGTTGGCGAATCATTGTAATCTTTTTTGTCGTCTCTCGTAGCAAGTAGGGTCCCAAAATTGCAGTCACTCCCACATCTGTCCAACACACCGGCGATCTACAAGGCCTCAAAGGGCCCCATGCCAATACTAGAACGATAAATGTTGTTATACGCAAACTTTGCCAACGGTAAATGATCTTCTCACGAACCCAAAAATCATGCACACAAGCTCGTAGCATGTCCTCCAAAATCTGTATACTATGCTCAGACAAACTGTTTGTCTGAGGATGAAAAGCAGTGCTAAAATGCAAGCCCGTCTCTTGAGCTACTTGGAGACTCTACCAAAAGCGCGATGTGAAGCGCAGGTCTCAGTTGGAAACAATAGATACTGGTACTCCATGTATCCAAATAATCTCACTAACACGTAGCCTACTCAGCTTGTCAACAAAATCCTTCACGCGAATGGGAAGAAAGTGTGTAGACTTCGTTAGTCTATCAACCACAACCCAAATAACATAGTGTCCTTTAGGCGATCTAGGAAGTTCAATTACAAAATCCATCGTGATGTTCTCTCACTTCCACTCCGATACAGACAACGGCTGAAGTAAACCTGCTGGCCTCTGGTGTTCGGCCTTCACTTTTTTTTCAGGTAATTAATTTGCCTTCACTTGCTAACAAGTGAGACATCTAGCAACAAACTGAACCATCTCTCTCTTCATTCCCTTCCACCAGAGCTAATTACGCAGATCAAGATACATCTTGGTGCCTCCTGAGTGCACTGCAAGACAAGAATGGTGGAAGTCCCGTAACACATTTTTGTGGCACGATTCTGGCACAAATATTTTCCCAGCAAACCACAAAGTCTGATCCGGAACTCACAATCCACCCCTTGGTGTCTTTCCCACTGGCCACACTATCCCTTAGCATTTGAGCTTCTTGATCTGTCTGTTGAGCCTCTAGAACACGAGTAACCAATATAGGCTGTGAAACCACTGAGAATAGTATCGTACCCTCCTTCGTCTCTCCGAGACATAAGTCAAACTCGATGATCTCCCTGAGTATGTCCCACTCCCGCTTAGTAACAGAGGCTAGTACGCCATGGGGTCTCCTGCTAAGAGCGTCGGCCACAACATTTGCCCTCTCCGGGTGATACTAAAGGTTAAAATTGTAATATTCCATAAATTCCATCCATCGTTGTTGGCATAGATTTAGGTTATTCTGTGAAAACAAGTATTTTAAACTCTTGTGATTGAAAAAAACCTCAAAATGCTCACCATAAAGATAGAGTCGACATGCCTTCAAGACAAAGACCATGGTTTCCAACTCCAAATCATATGTCGGGTAACTCTATTCATGAGTCTTCAACTGCCGAGATTAGTAAGCCACAACCTTACCTTCCTGCATCAAAACAGAACCCAAACCATCATGCGATGCATCACAATACACTGTGTGACCCAAACCTCGTTCTGGAATAACTCAGCGACGCATCACAATACACTATGTGACCCAAACCTCGTTCTGGAATAACTAACATTTGTGCACTCGTCAATCTCTTCTTTAATTCCTAAAATGCCAACTCACAGGCCTCATTCCAAACGAACTTGACTCCTTTTTGTGTAAGGCGAGTCATCGGCGCGGCAAGTCTAGAAAGATCTTTACAAATTGTCGGTAGTAGTTTGCTAAGCCTAAAAAGCTGTGAATCTCAAATACATTTTTCGGTCATTACTAATCCATCACTGCGTCAGTCTTCGAAGAATCCACAGATACTCCCTCCTTTGGTACCACATGTCCAAAAAATCTCACCTCAAGCATCCAAAATTCACACTTCTCAAACTTTGCAGACAGACGATGCTCTCTCAACAGCTGTAAAGCAATACATAGATGTTATTCATGCATCTCCTTCGAGGGTGAGTAGATAAGAATGTCATCCACGAACACAACAACAAAACTGTTCAGATACGAATGAAATATACGGTTCATCAAGTCTATGAACATCACATGAGCATTCGTCAAATCGAACGACATAACCAAAAACTCATAGTGACCACAACAAGTCCGAAAGGCGCTCTTTGCCATGTCCTCATTCCTGATCCTCAGCTGATGATACCCTGACCTCAAATCAATCTTCGAAAAGCAACTCGAACCCTTTAGCTGAACAAACAAGTCATCAATCCTTAGCATAGGATACTTGTTTTTCACCGTTACTTGATTTAACTTTCGATAGTCAATACATAACCTCAAGGATCCATCTTTCTTCTTAGCAAACAAGACTGGGGCTCCCCACAGCGACGTACTCAGATGTACAAACCCCTTATCAAGAAACTCCTGAAGCTGTACCTTGAGTTCTCGCAACTTAATTGGTGCAAAATGATAAGATGGCATCGAAATAGGTGCAGCTCTCGTAATGAGATTAATAGAAAACTCTGCCTCATGTCTCAGTGGCAACTCAAAAAGATCATCAAGAAAGACATCTAGATAGTCACAAACCACATGGGAAAACTCTCCTCAAACCTGTAGACACCCCAATTTGACCCCACCTAATCTTAGGTGAATCTGATGATGAAAACAGGTGGAACAAATGCTTTAGTTCGACCCTCGGGAAGTGATCCAAGCTCGATAATTGAACCCGACCATCAAAAACCATCAGAAACCTTCAAAACCAATGAAGTTGTACCAAACCATTGATAACTTGTTGCCCAAGTCATTGCCAGAAGTGGAGACCGCCATGTTCATTGTCGCAACTGCCAATAGAACCTTGTGGAACCTTTTCCAACATGGCGACTACCAAGTCCAACATGGCGACCGCCAACTCACATTGTGGCGGCTGCCAACTCCAAATGGCCTAACATGCCTCAAAATGTGGCAGCATCTCATTGGTTGAAGAACTCTATAAATACAGTACCTCTGGTACGTTTTCGAGGACAGATTTTGAGAAAGAGGTTTAGCGAGAGAAGCTTTGCCGAGTCGCCGAGCAATTCGAACCCTGACACCGAAATCCTGTCGAAATACCGAAACTCGAACCTCCGACATTGAAGCCTTGCTTGGATCACCACCCGAGGATTGGACTGTTGAAGCACATTCCCAATTTGAGAATTTTCCGGTAATCCAGGTACCTCGTTTGGATCCCCGATTCTTTTAACTCCATTTCTTCTCTCTTGGGGTGATCGGGTTAACTTTCAATTTCAATTTGTATATATATTTTTTTTACATAATTAATCTCATTTGTTGTTTAAACTGCTTCATTTAGTTTAATCTTTTTAATTAATTGCTTATTTCACACAACCACACTAAGCACATTATCTTTTTTTTAATTCATCAAATTAGTACTAACATAATTTGGCAATACAGCAAATGATATCGTTGTCATAATTCAAAGCACTTACATAAAAATAGTTGTAATTGTTAATATTACACCCATTCAACTCTAGTATCTCTCTTTTCTTTTCTTTTTTATATGTTAATTTAATATTCCAACGTTCATTTTCTTTTCTTTCTTTGTAGTTAGTTTAATTTTCATTTCTATTATTTTATTTCTTTTTCTTATCTTTTTCTTTCGATGTAGCTTTATTTTCTCTTTAGTGTAATATAGCTTTAATTTCTTTCTTTATGTCCCTTTTTCTTTTTTTTTTCTTTTTTTATACTAATATTCTTTTTTGTTTTTTTAGCTAAGTTTAATGCTCCTTTACTAGCTTTTATCTTCCATTTTCTTTTCTTTTTCTTTTAACAATAGCGCAATTTTTCTTTTTAATATTTTATTTTATTTTCATTTTTATTATTAGTTTTATTTCCATAAAATGTTTCATTTTTTTTTCTATAGCTTTACTTTCTTTTTCTAGTACTTATCTTATCTTTGTTATCTTTTTTTTTCTTTTATTAAACCTAAAAAATCACAAAAGGCTTTTAAATTAATTTTCATCTTTAAATGGCGTTATAATTTTCTCATTTAATAATAGTTAAAACCCTATCATCCTTCTCATCTTTTTTATTTTCTTCCTTTTTCCTTTAATTCTCTTTTATAAATATAAAATGTTAATAATCAAATTTTCTTTTAGTTTTTTTCAAAACCTTCATTTGTTAACTTAATTTTTTCTTCTATAGTATTTTTCTTTTCTTTTCTTTTATTAACCACAAAAAGTACAAAATCAAAAAAATACCTTTTATACTAGTTAATGTTCTTTTTACTTTTCTTATTTTCATCTTTTACGTAAATAGTTAGGTTTCCTTTTTATTAGTTTGAAAGTATTTTCTAAACCATTTTTATTTTGACTTAATCAATCTTTCGTAAATTTTCTTTATTCTATTTCTTCTTCCAATTAAAACTTCAAATATTTGCTTGTTAACACAAAATGTTTGTTATTAGATTTTATTATTTTGGTTAGTTTTTAACATAGGATTTTTTACATACTTCTTACAACTTTTAGGTAATAATATGCATATTGTACAAATTGTGTAGCTTATTTTTGTAACAAATTCATGTTTAGGTAATTTTAGCAACTTTAGCATTTCATTCTTTTAACCAAATCATGTTTGTTTAGATTGCTTAAACAATATTGCATGTGGGTATGTTTCATGTATCTTTTATATAGAAATTGCATGCCATAGGATTTGGAATTTTTTTTTACACTTATATGTTTTGGAGTGTTACGTACATATTTTATATATTTTATATACTTGATTTTGAATGTTCTCTCTTCACCCCCATTTTCTCTATTTGCATGCATTTGAGAAATTATATTAAAGAACTAATGATGATTAGTAGAGGCCAACCTTAAGATTGGGCGAACGGGGTGCCTAACACCTTTCCAAATTCGTACCTTAGCCCCCAAACCCTCTTTCTCTAGTTAAACGCTTTTAAGATCAATAGCCATTTTTGTTTTTCTTAGTTTTTCTCAAAAACTAAGAGCCGACTCTATTTTCAACAAAAAATGGATTTTTAAAATTTGGTTTTCAAGTTGTTAAAAGATTTTTTTTTTCTAAACATTCTTTGAATTCCTTTTTTTGAATATTTTTCAAAACAACCCCTAAATCCCAAAGTCACAGTATTTTCTGGTGACTCTGCTAGGGACTGGTTTCCAAAATTAAATAAGAGGGCTAGACTCGAAAACATCATTGGTTCTTAATAATATTTCTCATTTGCATTTTCACATACATATGCATTGTTCTTCAAACCTGCCTGCCTGGCCAACCTGATGCCCTGAGCGTTAATCTGTCTCGGGGATTGTTGGGAAGGCAGGTAACCCTTACTGACTATACGTTATCATAGGTACGGTAAAAGAGTTCGGACGTACTGTTTGACCATATTTTGCACGGGAAGTATATACCCTGCTCTATTCAGAAGGTACCCTGTTTGATTGACCAAAATCGGTCTTTTGCATATAGTGAACTTAGAACCCCCCAATTAGGTGTTGCTAACCCTAGTAGGATTATGTGTTTTTCTTCATTGTATGTTTTGGTTGTATATTGTTAGGATTGTTTTGATTAAGTTTAGGCTAGTTCTTTCTCCAGGTTCGACCCGGGTTTTCTGTTATCCTTTGCTTAGGCTAACTTTTCCTTCGGATTTTTACCCGGGTTTTATTTTTTTTACCACATTCGGTTTTTCTTACCGTAGTTTTCTTTTGAAGGTTTTGCCTGTGTTTCGTTTTAATACTTCTAGGGAGGTTTCTTTTCCCTCTGGGATTTTCCCGGGTCGTTGGTTTCTCCCTTTTTTTTTACATAGGCTCGTTTCTTTCAAACCTTTGTCATACCCGTGAGAGTTATTTCTCTACCATCATGCTACCCATTTTCCTTAGAATTTTTTAGGTCTAACTAGTCCGGTCAACGTAGCTCTGTTTCCCTGCCGAAGTGCTGTCCATTTTTCCATTTTAGATGAGCTTTCCCTCTAGAATTTAGTTGATTCTCCTTCTTAACCTTCTTTCTAGTTTTTGAGTTTTCCTATTAGGCCACCGTCACAAGCCCAACAGGGGCATTGTTTCAGCTTTTGTGTTTATCTGCTCATGATTTGCTGTCTTGGGTATCTGAGGTATTTGCTACCTATTGTCAAAATGCCTGCCCGGGAAGAGTCTGATACTAGTTACTCTGCTTTTGGGATCCATCTCTCTCTGTGAGAAAGATCAGTGATAGGCAGACTTTGTAGGGTATCTGAATAGCCGACTGAGTCAACTAAAATGGCAGAAAACGAGGTGAATTTGGCAGCCCTAATGAGGGCAATTACTGATATACAGAGAGCCGTAGAGCAACAGACCCAGGCTTAAGTGCAATGTCAGGCACAAATCTGGGCATTTCGTGCCCGTATCCCTGTTGCGAATGGACAAGCGGATGAGACGAACGAGAATGGAGAGGACTTTTGGGATGACAACCAGGTCCCCGATGGATCGTAAGTTGTTCCACCACCACTACAGAACCCTTGTCAGGTGATAGTTGAGGTGAAAAATACTGCGCAGTTTAGAGAATCTGCACTAATTGAGAAGATCGACAGAATGGAAAAGGTCCTTAGAAAAGCCAAGGGGATCGAGGAATACATGTTAGATGTGGGGGGACTATGTTTGCTCCCAGATGCTAAATTACCGAAAATGTTTAAAATGCCGGACAAGAAAAAATTTGACGGAACTGGAGATCCCAGAATTCATCTCCGAATGTATGTTGATTCCCTGTCGCCAATGGGAATTGATGACCAGTTGAAGACTTAGCTCTTTCACCGGTCTCTTTCTGTGGTAGCCCAAAAATGGTTCCTCTCTCTTGATGTAGCAAAAACCAAAACTTGGAAAGACATAACAACGGCTTTTATCAGCTAGTATAGTTACAATGTCTAACTAGATGTAACTACTTGAGAGCTCAAAATGACTCGACAGGAGAACAGGAAATCTTTTGTTGACTTCCTGACCCGATGGAGGGGTAAGGCCGCCAAAATGACAAGCAGGCCCATTGAGAAAGAGCAGGTGAGGATTGTGGTTAAGAATCTGTAGTCTTCGTTAAAGCGCTACCTCATCACGCAGCCGCTTTCCACCTTTGAACAGTTATTCGACGCTGGGGTACAAATTGCGGACGCTATCTAATCTGGTGACATCGAGAAAATAGAACCCGGTCAAAAACCACCAAGAAGGGCTTTCCCTGCAACCAACCAAAATTAATCCGCTGCAACCAACCTCGTGTCTCGCTTAAACGAGGTATACTTGCTAAACCCATCTCCTTTTGCCCAGCAATCTAATAATGCCCAACAATTAGATAATAGCCAACAACAACAAAAGTCGAGGAAGGTCTTTACCCCCCTCAACATTCCATTATCCACCACCCTAAGTCGACTCGTCGAGAAGGGGCTTATCAATCCATTGAACCCCATGCTTGTTCCTGACCCCCTACCCCCAAAGTTTAATGCTTCCCAATACTGCGCCTTCCACCAATGTCACAGGCACCAAACTGACAAGTGTTTGAGACTCCGACACGAGATCCAAAACCTCATTAACAACAAGGTGATCCCGCCACCGTCTGCCACCCCAAAGCTGAATGTCACGACTAACCCACTGCTGAATCATGGCAGGCAAGCTGGGGTAAATTATGTCTCTGGGGGAATCAGAGGACCTGAGCCAATATATCTGTTCAGCATGCCTGCCACGCCCTCGTGTTTTTTCTAACAAGGATCAGACAGGATGCTCATTCATGATGATTAGAGGCAGTCGAGACAAGATAGAAAAATAGAATGATAATGCCTGGAAATGGTATCAACCGCTAATCCAAGTCTACCAACAAGAGGAGGAGCACAATGAAGAAGATGACTGGCTGTTGGATTACCCGAGTCGACCTTATAGGTTTAGCCATGTTCTTGATGGAATCACCCTTCCCCAACTTTTTGAGGAGAAAGTGTACGCCGATGAAATGCAGTCCTACTGGCTGGTAAGAATCGTGTTGAAATCAGATGGAGTAGAATGGACTAATTTTTGGGCTGCTCGGGAACAGCTAGTGAATTTTATTAAAGAAGACATCTGGGAGGAAATTGATAATACATGGGCTATTGAAGATGACGAGAAAAGAAGGGAAAGAGCAGCCATTAGTGACTTAAATGATTTGTAGGCGTTTGAAAGCCCTCTGTGCGTAAACAAAGTGAGACAGACTAATAATGTGATTCCAGGGTTATGAGATCTCAAGACGGCATGGAACACCTAACTAGAAGCCAAGTGGAAAAGGGAAAGAGATAGAGCAAGAGGAGGAGGATGATGCTGTATTGAGACAGTTGAAAAAGAAGCAAGCCAACATCAGTATCTAGGGCTTATTGATGGCTTCGCATAAGCATAGGCAAACTATTTTGAGGGTGTTGAACAAGGCCAGTGTTTCGATAGATGCAACCCCCAAGCAGCTCATTAGGCTTATTCTGCCAGCCGCTGAACCAAAAGTCATTTTCTTTTCTGATAAGGATTTGTTCGCTGAAGGAAAAAGTCACAACAAGCCACTTCACATCACCATCAAGTGCCTAAAAAAATGGGTCCTGGTAACCCTCATTGATAATGGGTCTGCCTTGAACATTTGCCCATTGAGAATGGCCATCTGTCTAGGGATGAGACCAGACCAGTTCACTCCCGGCAATCAACGGGTGTAAGCCTATGACAACACAAGAAGGGATATACTAAGACTGGTATCATTCGCCGTTTCAGTAGGACCTCTAGAGTCATCGATTGAGTTTCACGTGCTAGACGTACCGGCCTCTTTCAATCTGCTGCTGGGCAGGCTGTGGCTGCATGACCCAAATGTCTAGGTGGTACCGTCTACCCTTCACCAAAAATTGAAATTGATAAAGAATGGGACGATTTTGGCTATCCACGGAGAAGACAACATTCACCCCCTAAAAGGAGGAGAGGGCACAACTCTGTTGGAAGTTCAGCATAGTGAAGATGATGTGTTACTCAGTGGTTTTAAATTTGAAGAAGAACAGGTTGTTCAGATGCTGATGAATGAAGAAGAAAGGTATGTCAACCTATGAGCGATAACAATGATGAGAAAAATGTCCTTCTTCCTGGGTATGGGATTGGGACATAAACTATAGGGAATCCCGAAACCCAATCAGGTATTGCCGACTTCGCACCATTTTGGTCTTGGGTATGAGCCAACGGAGGAAGATTTGGAAGGGCCTAAAAGGAGACAAAAGACTAATTATTCTGAGACGCTCAATGGGTACTTCGTCAAGGAAGGAGAAGATTTCCCATATTACAGTTTTTCAGAGCCATGGGTCGACGAGGAAACCAATCCAAAACTGCCAGGGTTGGAGATCTTTTTCAACCACCAGCTAGCTGTCTGACATGGAAGAGGAAGAAACAGTGGAAGAAAAGAAGGAAGAAAAGAAGGTTTAGGAAGAAGACTGGGCTGACAAGTTTGATGGTGCCGACATGGGAATGCTGTTTAACGAGAAGATGGCTCAGTTACAGGTGACTGATCAGAATTGTTTCATGATGGATTTCGGTGCACCAGCCGATTGCACCAAGCTTATTGTCGATGCGGCTGCAAAAGAGGTGACGAATTGGACCATCGAGTCTAGTGATGTACACATTGTCTATCCTGAGTCCGGGATTGAGTCGGAGTCTGTAGTCGAGGCCACATCTGTTGGTGCTCCTCTCCATGCTTTTACCATCGAGTTTGTAATCTCCTCTGTTTTTAATGAAATGAACAAGATTTCTGGTTACTCTGTTTTGTTTGATTTATTTCATACTTTTTCTGACAATTTTGAATTTAATGGGGATATCCCCGAAGAAATAAAACTTTTAATAAAAAGAGAAGAAAAAATACGTGCCTAACCAATAATGGAAGAAACATTGTCAATAAATCTGGGTAATGAACCCAACCCGCAAAATGTTCAAATCAGTTCTTCTTTATCCTCAGTTGAACAAGAACAACTAATAACTTTATTAAAAGAATTCAAAGATGTATTTGCATGGTCTTATGAGGATATACCCGGAATTGATCCTGACATTGTCCAGCACCATATGCCCTTATACCCTAATGCTAAACCGGTCAAACAAAAATTAAGGTGAATTCGACTAGAATGGGCTCTGAAGATCGAAGAAGAAATTGCCAAGCAGATCAACGCTGGATTCCTAATGGTAACCGAGTATCCGAAATGGGTAGCTAACATCGTACCGGTTTTAAAGAAGGACGGTCGTATCCGAGTCTGTATGGATTTTTGGGATCTCAACAAGGCTAGCCCGAAAGAAGATTTTCCACTACCGCACATCGACGTCTTAGTAGGCAGTACGGCGGAGCATGCCTTGCTATCTTTCATGGATGGCTTCTCTGGATACAACCAGATTTTAATGGATCCCAAGGATAGAGAAAAGACGACGTTCACCACGCCTTGGGGCACTTATTGTTATTGTGTAATGCCATTTGGCTTGAAAAATGCAGGGACAACCTATCAAAGGGTTACCACCACTTTACTGCATGACATGATACATAAGAAAGTTGAGGTGTACGTGGACGATATGATAGTCAAATCAAAAGATCGAGATGGCCACATTATAGCACTACAAAGATTCTTCGAAAGGATTCGAAAGTACAACATGCGACTCAACCCATAGAAATGTGCCTTCGGAGTCACTGCTGGAAAGATGCTTGGATTTATGATCACTCAACGGGGCCTCGAAGTCGATCCTTCAAAGATTAAAGTAATTTTGAAAATGCCTCATCCAAGGACCGAGCGAGAAGTCAGGGGTTTTCTGGGTAAAATACAGTTTATCAGTCGATTCATCGCAAAACTGACAACTACCTATGAGCCGCTCTTCTATCTGTTGAAGAAAGGGGTCGAATTCGAATGGGATTAGAAATGCCAAGACGCCTTTGATGCCGTACGATAGTACCTACAAAATTCACCTGTTCTAGCTCCTCCTAAACCCGGCAGGCCACTGATTCTTTACTTATCGGTGACTGACTCAACTATGGGATGCATGCTGGCACAAGAAGGAGAAACTGGAATCGAAAAGGCTATCTACTAATTAAGCAAGAAAATGACCTGGTCAAAAATACGGTACACACCACTGGAGAAGACATGTTGGGCTTTGGTTTGGGCTTCCTAAAAATTGAGACATTACATGCTGTCTTTCACAGTGAACATCATCTCTCGGATGGACCCATTGAAGTATCTGTTTGAAAAGCCGGCACTGACAGGAAGGTTAGCCCGATGGTTGCTGTTATTATCTGAGTTTGATCTCCAATATGTTACCCGAAAGTCAGTCAAAGGCAGAGCAGTGGCAGAATTTTTGGCCGACCAACCAGTTGAAGGAGATGAAGGTACAGAGTTCTAGTTTCCTGATGAACAACTAATGAAAGTCGGGGATGACAAGTGGACTCTATATTTTGATGGCACATCCAATCAATATGGCTATAGAATAGGAGTACTTCTTGTCACTCCCGATGAATCGCACGTTCTGCTATCTCTAAAGCTCAATTTTGAAGTCACCAACAATCAGGCTGAGTATGAAGCATGTTTAGCTGGATTGGAGGCAGCCTTAGAACTAGGGGCAAGGAAGCTGGAAGTCATCGGAGACTCAGCACTAGTAGTTTCACAAGCAAGAGGAGAATGGAAAGTTAGGGACTTAACCTTGATTCTCTATCATTAAGAACTAGAAAAGTTGATACCGTGCTTTGAATCGGTGATTTTCACTCATGTACTAAGACTGTAAAACAAGTTCACCGATGCACTGGCCACCCTAGCATCCATGATAGACATACCACCCGGAGTTCGGATGAGACCTTTGATAATTAACCAGAAGAGAAAGCCGGCATATGAGATGACAGCAGCTATTGAACAAAGCACTGACGGACTTCTATGGTACATTGACATTTAGAACTTCATAGAGAAAGGAGAATATCCAAAGTTTGCCAGCAAAGTGGACAAAAGGGCAATACGACGACTATTCGCGCAGTTTTTCATTTGCGGTGGTAGACTATACAAACGAGGACATTCTGGGGTCAATAAGCTATGCGTAAATGCAGAAGAAGGTCAAGAATTGATGAAAGAAATACACTCAGGAGTCTGTGGGCCACACATGAGTGGAAATATGTTAGCTAAGAAAATCCTACGACAGGGATACTTTTGGATGACAATGGAGACAGATTGTATCCAATTTGTGAGGAGGTGCCATAAGTGCCAGATTCACGCAAATCTTATGCATGTTCCCTCGTCTCAGCTGTACAACCTGACGTCACCATGGTCATTCTCAATATGGGGCATCGACGTGATTGGCTGGGTAACACCAAAGCCATCCAATGGACATGAGTTTAGCTTAGTGGCCATCGACTATTTCACCAAGTGGGTGGAAGCAGCTTCCTACTCGGTATTGAAAGCCTCCCATGTTGCTAAGTTCATCAAGTAAAATATCATTTTCCGGTACGGAGTTCCCCATGAGGTCATCTCAGATAATGGCTCATATTTCCAAGGGGAGGTCCGTGATCTTTTCGAGGAATACCGGATAGTGGCTCATAAGTCCTCTCCATATCGACCGCAGACCAATGAAGCAGTCGAAGCAGCAAACAAGAATATTAAGAAAATTCTACAAAAGATGATCAACTCACATAGAGATTGGCTGGAACATCTACCATTTGCACTCTGGGGATACCAAACGTCGATCAGAACTTCAACCGAAACTACGCTGTACTCTTTAGTGTACGGGATGGAAGCCGTGCTTCCTATTGAGGTGGAAATCCCTTCACTAAGAGTAGTGGCCGAGTCCAATATCTCAGAAGCAGAATGGCAGAGGAACCGGATGGAAGAGTTGCACTTGTTTGATGAAAGAAGACTGCAAGCCCTATTTCATGTATATGGTTACCAAAGGAGGATAGCTCGGGCGTTCGATAAGAAGGTCAAGACTCGGGACCTCAGAGAAGGAGATTTAGCTCTCAAAGAAATCAGAGCTCCCATCTTCGACCCGAGAGGCAAGTTCAAGCCAAACTGGTCCAGACCATTTTTTATCAAAACTATCATGACCGGTGGTGCAGTCACTATTATGGACTTGGATGGCAATGTGTTCTCCACTCTGGTTAACCTCGATCAACTCAAAAAATACTATCCCTGAGGTAAAAATAAGATAAAAATAAAAGCTTGCTAAGTCGAACACCGAAAAGGCAACTCAAGCAAAAGTTAGAACGACCCTCAAGGCCGAAAACTTGAAAGGACAACCTTGGTAAAAATTAGAGCATCACAAAAGAAAAGTGTCAATACCTGAACAAAAACTAAGCCCGAACTACGTTATGGCCTGATTCCATTTTTTTGGGATACGTAGGCAGCTTCTTTTAAAGAAGTCCGGCCACATTCTTTGTCTTTAACCATTTTGAATCTGAGTAAGACCAATGCAAATTAATTTTTGAATTCTGATAATAAAGTCATTAAAACATTGGATAAATTTAAACCATCTTAAACATAAACTGGGAGTTTGTCATTACTTCGATCAGAATTACAAAGTTTTGAATAAAAGGAAGGGCACGCAAGTCCCAAACTCTACAAACAAAATAAGGAAAAACTATGAAATTTTCAAAACAAAGCAAGAGACCTCAAGTTCTTCTTCCTTTTGCTACTTATTTTTCTTCTTCTTTATCTTTCTTCTCCCGATCCTGCATCAGCTATGTCTTGTATTCAGTAGAGAGATCAATACACTGCAACTCATGCATCTCCATCAATGAGCGAGATGGCCAGGCATCCTGATATGACGATAAAAACAAAGCCCGTAGTATGGATGAGAACAGAAGACCTCGAATGCTGGGGAAGATGATCTGATTGTGACCAAACTGCCACATGATCCGATGGGGGTAATAGAAGGTAGTCTAACGCAGGCCGACCAGCAGAACATCAGGGTGATCCATAGTGGTCAGAGTTACAGCAGGAATCTGCCACCAAGAGCACTTTCAGGTAATGTCTAGACTAGTCAAAGAAGAAAGATACTGTTGCCAAGATGCCTCAGTGTCACATATCTGATAACACGGGCGGTAAAGGAAAGCAGCGGCATTGTGCCTATCAGTGGGAGGCTTCTGCACGAGATTTACCTTCTCCATCAGCTAGATATGTAGCAAGAGTTAAAATAGTATGAGAAAGGCTTTGCAGTTTGACAGAGAACTTGATACATAGAAAGATGTTAAGCCCACCTAGAGAAGTAAAGGGCTGCCAGCAAAGGTGGTGGTCTCGCCACGATGAATAGCATCCAAGCCCAGCAGTGTCTTGGCCAGAACAAGGGGCACAAAGTCCTTTCCCGTCAACATTTAGCCAGTAATGTCAACCAGGGCACAACTAACCCGCCCATCAAGAGGGACAAGGAGACGCTGGGCGAGGAGGCAGAAGCAAAGTGCATAACGACGACGCAGCTGAAAGTTGACGTTGCTGAGGTCACCAGTAGGATGAAACCTCTCAATAAGCCACGGGACGTCAAGATAGTCGCCTAAGGTCAAAAGAGAAGCCTCCATCCTGGATAGGCCACAAAATTGCATCATCTGCTGCCAAACTGAGAGGAAGGGAGTAGGAACGACAACAGAACCCCGTGGAGTTATGTCCAAAATGGCAGCAAACTCCTCCATAGTGGGGCAGAGCTCTTCGAGGCCAAACCGAAAGACGTGGGACTATGGATCCCATAGTTGAACGGCGGCCTTCAACAATGGTTTGTCGATCTTCACGGCCACAAGATAAAACAAAGAGTTAATCCCAAAAGAAGCAAAGTTCAGACGTTTAATGTGGGAGAATACCTGATTCCATGAAGAAAGTGGGGTATCCATCTGAGTGTAAGCAACAGAAAAGGGAGCCTCCAGGGCTGTTTTTATAAGACAAGAAAAGGCGAAAAATCAAAAATTTGGCAAAAGGCACAATCATTGTGGCAGCCGCCACCTTGGAGTTTGTGACAGTCAACTTGAAAAAACATAGTACAGTGACATCATCGCTTTGACCAGATGGCCGCCATGTTTGAGGTGGCGACCGCCATGTTAATTGTGGCGGCCGCCATGTTTAAATATGGTGGGTGTATTCAGTTTGCAATTTTTGTGACTTGTGTAAAATGTTGACTTTCGCATTACAAGACAATTTGAGCAGTAAATAAGAGAAAATCACACACTAGATGGATATCAAGCAAAAAAAATGGCACGAAGGCCCAAAGATGATATAATGTAAACTTGGGCACCCAGGCCCAATAAACAGTAAGATGGGGCAAGTATACCCATGGATCAGGTAAAATATATAAAAATGTATCAAACTGGGGCACCCAGGCCCATCAAAAATGTGTCAGATAAATAAATGTAACCGGGGAGGGGAGAGCTCTCTCTCTCTCAAACATATCTCGGGCGGACTCGGGGGGAGGAAGGACCGGCCTCATCCGAGCTGACATCCTCAAAGAGCCACTCGATGTCATCATCACCATCATCACTGCCGGAAGAAGAAGATATGGCTCTAGAACGACTCCTGGTAGACGAGAAGGAAATAGTGAGAAAATAGTCAAACCTGAGCGTGCTCTGACCGAAACTCCGGGGCTGAAGGAACCGGCATAGGAATATCGAAAGGATACCCATCCACGAAGGAAGATACGGTCCAGGGTGTCTCGACACTCCCAACCCTACCCCCACCAGCCGGACGAGCATCAGCAACAGCAGGACCAACATCAGCAACTGCAGGAGCACTAGCATCAGCAGCCTACAGTGCCAGTCCCCTCCTCCTGCCGTCAGGGCCAGCCGGGCCAGGACTTAAGGGACCCATCAGGTGTGCCTAGGCCCAGGCTGTGTAGTCCCCTTCTGCCACCAGCAGCTCTGAAACTGAGGTCCCCACTGTCTTCAGCAGCAAGTCGACGAGCCTATATGATTAGTCTGGTGCATGTGTTAGGGTTGGTATACTGAAAACCATGTTTTTAGTATTTAATTTTATTTTAATAAAATCAATTTTCCATTTTATGAGAATATTTATGAGCAATGTATGTATATCATTTATTTGTTATGCATGGATGTCCGATATTCTGTATAGTATTTAATCTGGTGT
>JAUMHN010283664.1:0-18921 GCA_032360265.1 Heliamphora ciliata
ATTCTCCTGGGACCTCTATTTCACCATCATATGAAAATTTCCCAACATCAACTTCTTTTTACTCAATTCTTCAACTCATAACTTCAATATGGGATTCAACCTAAACTCTCACAATTTAAGTTTAAACTAACACTTTGATCTTAAACCTTCAAATCATCAAGTCACCAAGTTTAAGTTACCGATTCCATGTTCCGTTTATTCTCCTAGAATTTTAATTCAATGAACTCCAAGTTTGCCATTACTCATGAATTCTATCATCAATCCGCACGCTAAAAAGTTATTTGGGTCACGTAGTTCATCAAGTCATTACCGTTTTAATGCCTTGCCCAATTCTCATTTGATCAATTCCAATATACACAGTCAATTAAATTTTAACAAATTCAGAGGTTAACTTCACATTTTAAACTTTTCTTGACTTTCTAATTTACGACTTATAAAGCTACCAGATTTTAATGTTCGCATTCGTACACCTACCCCAAAGTGTCTTCCAATCACGATGAATCTAATTTGATTAGTCCTAAAATTATCAGGATTTAACTTTAGCCACTCAAAAGTTTATGATTTCTTAAATTAATAATCAAATCAACACAATTCATGTCAAGGCACTAAAATTAGTCAAATCCTACCTCGAGGAGCTTTGACGCCTCAGAATTTGATCAAAATCCCAAGCCCTAGGGTTCAGCCACTTCAAACTTTGGCTCCAGAGGCTTCAGCTAAGTTGAGTTCGAACTCCATGAAGGTCTAGTATGTCGATTTCATCATGGTTCATTCCTGGTGGCCTCCCATAAAAAAATAAGATTAGTAAAAACGGGGAAAGGATGAACACCGTAGAACAGGGGGGAAAAATTTATCGCAATTTTTGGGAAGTTTGATTCTCAGTGGTCTAGTTGTAAAATCTGGAATCCGGATGGAATGAATTCCAACTGGTGGCCACCAATTGCCGGCTTTAGCTCCATCAGTAGAGAAAGAAAGGTGATGAAGAAACAAGAATAGGGGCATCAGAGGGAGAGTTTGGGAGAAACGGAAATACTGAGGGAGGTCGGCAATGGGTTGGTGATTGACGCTGATGTCGACGATGGCAGGAGCGGCGGTGCACGACGGTGGTGGGTTGCCGCGCGCACAGGCGCATTTTCTCTACTTCGTCTCTCTCTCTCTCTTTCTCTCTCCCTCTCTCCCGAAATCTCCCTCTCTTATATGCTTCTCTCCCTCCCTCTTTCTCTCGATCTCTCACTCTGTTTCTCAATCTCTCTCACAGTCTCCCGATCTCTTTCGAAGCATCTCAGCTTCAACTGAGATGCTAACAATATTATTATTATTATTATTATTATTATTATTATTATTATTATTATTATTTAATAACATAAGTTATTTCATTCCACAATTTAATGATAAATTCATATGATATTTATTAGTCTTTTAACATTATTGAATTAATCACATACCAATATTTCGGTGTCCCATCACACACCAATTACCTATATTATGAATTGTTAATCTCTCAAGGTTAATACCATTAATTTTAATCATTGTAAGACAATTATTTAATTAATAAAAATAAAAATGTATCAGGTCACTACATCATACCACTAAGGAATCGTAATTGCACTCCTAGCCATATTCTCAAAATCGATTATTCGAGCTCCTGCTATTAAATACTTAACTCATTTTTTCACGTTAAGATTCCCAATACCTGCCAATTAAATTTAATTATTGACAATTTAATTTAATCGTCTTCTTAAAATTCCTTGTACACTTCTGCTTAACTTGTTTAACGATCGGATAATTAAATCCACCTGTAGGGTTTGACCCGGTTAAAATTTATAAGCTTTCTTAAGTTGGCATCGTCAATCCCAAACAATCGAAACGTGAATTCTGTCAATAATTAATATTCGCTATATATTTAATATCGCTATCCAACTTACCAGGAATATTTACACCCGTAAAAGATCACACCCTCTAATGAATCAAAATTACGAATGTTAAATATACACAAATAATAATTATTTCAGAATTATGAACATAGGCACTCATAATAATCTTGGAGTGTGAATTAATTTATATAGTCAATTTAAAATTAATTATCCCAATGTGGTCTTATTCAATACACAAAGTGTACTAGTACAGAGAGTCGGAATAATAGATGACATTATTATCTGTTCCCCACCACGACAGTTCTACTAAAACTCTGTGCTACAGTTGTACTGATGGTTTGTTCAATTCCATCTAAACTGTGAACCGTAAACTTATATTCTGCAAGAACATATAATCTGGTCTTCTGTGTACAAATCGTACTCTACACACCCGATTAAATACTGTACAAAATATAGGACATCTATGCGTAACATTAAGGAAATAATATCGCACATATTGCTCATTAGAATTCTCATAAAATGAAAAATAATTTTATTAAAAAATTAAAATAAAATACTAAAACCAACAAAATCCATGGTTTCTTAGTATACAACTTTGACAGTATGAATAAGGAATGAAAAGAACAACTGAGTAAGAGCAGTAAATAACTTACCTAGTCGAGAGTGATGCTGTCAAGGAAAAGGCGATCGTTGTCTAGGTCCTTCCCGCCAGAATTCACCAGCTGGCGCATACCCAGGAACTCGTAAGCCTAGAGTTGTAAAAAATCGAGAGGTGCATCAGTGTAGTTGAAACAGATATGCAGATATGAAAATGGAAAAGGAAAGTACAGAAAGCAGATAAAGCAGATATACCTCCTAAATATGCCAGTACCCACCAACACTCAAATTGGAGGTCCTGGTGGCCGTGCTCATGTATTCGTATAAAGCGGCTGATGCGGTTCCTCCCTAGTCGTAAGAGTTGATATGGTCCACCAGACCATAGCAGCGAGATAGTGGAGGTGCACCCTGTTCTCTATGTTTGGGAATAAGGTTATCCCGAACATATAGAGAAGGAATGCACGCGCCACCCATTCGAAGTGGTGGACCTCTGAGTAGACGAAGTGGAAAATGTCTTCTTCAGCCATGTGTATTAGATGCTCCCCTTGTTGATGGAAGGGGGCATGTGACCGAGAAGATGCATAAGAGCCGTAGGGCTTCGGCAGATGTCAGGATCAAATGGGATCGGGTTGCTACCCACCCGGATCTCGGTAATAAGGGAAAAGTCAAGATGAGTGTGTGTAACCTCGAAGGTGGGCAGGTGAAAGGTGTTGGTGGTGTCCCACCATCTCTTAGTCAAGGCCATGAGGGTGACCCAATCATTACTGATTCCATCCAGCGTAGTGATAAAGCTACTAAAACCTGCCCGATCAACGATCTCTTTGCTGCGAAGAGTAAGCGCCATATACCACTCCAAAACGTCTGAGGACCCTCCAAAACCTCGAATAAGAAGTCGCCCCTGAAACAAAACAAAACAAGAAAATCAAAAAACATGAACTATAACAAAATTAAAATCAAATGCACAATGAGATAACTGAAACAAAGTTCTCCACCAGCTTCTAAAACCAAAACATACGAACCACCTATTTCTATCCAACAAATTCTATCCAACAAACGATAATCCAAACGATAATTTTGAATCTAACTTCAAATTCACGAAACAGGTTCCAAAATAAACTTCACGCAAACCAAACTTCATTCAAAATTCAAGTTTCAATTCTCAAAAAAATATAACTTCCTATCAATCCAAAATTTGTTTTCAAAAGACGATGACCTAATTCAATCCAATTCAAATTCAAAATTCCATTGAATCAAATTTGTCTCATTTCAAAACTCAAAGTTCAAATCTTGTTCCCACTGTAAACCTATATCCAATGATCCATTTCGCACGACTTTTTTCAAATCAATTTCAAGCGTTAGGATTCGGCTTCAAATTCAAAAATCAATTAATACTCGACTTTGCTCAAATTTAGTTCAAATCAATTAAAATTCAAACTCAACTTGCCCAACGCAAAAAGAAACAAAAACTCAAACAACTAAACTAATCCAATTCAATTCCAATTGAACTTTTTAAGTTCAATTTTTTTCAAAGCAACATTCAAACTCTCAATTTCAAACCAACCTAGTTTTTAATGTGTTCCAAAACTCAAAATTGAAACCTAACTTGATTCATGTCCCATTGCAAAACTAGTTTCCAAAATTGATTCATCTTCATATCAAAACTTGTTTTATCTAAGTCTCAAGGTACTTTTTAATTAAATCCTGTTCAAACTCCTTTTAAACTCAATACGAGATTCAAGTCATTTCAATCAAACTCAACCACGACTCAAATTAAACTCAACCATGACTCAAATTGGCCCCATTTCCAAGGTCTAAATCAATTTCGAAATGCAATTCAATTCCAAATTACAATCTAAAATCCAATTCAATTTCAATTGTTTCCACTATCAAATCTTGGTCCAAATCAAATTTAACTCATTTTCAAATCCAATTTCAACTCAAACTAGATATCCAATTCAATTCGATTCAAGTTCACTATACAATTCAACTTTAGTTCAAAATCAATAAGTTAATCAAGTTCAAACTAACCCAAGTTCAAGACTCGAATCCAAAGTTTCATCTAAATTCAAAGGTTTGCTAACCCAAGTTCAAAGTTCAATCCAAAGTTCATCCACATTCAAAGTTCATCCAAAGTTCTCGGTCCAAATTCAAGGTCCATTTCCAATCTGCGTCGAGGTCTAGCCTAATCAAGTTCAAGCCTTAAATTCATGTCTCAAATCCAAAGTGTCAAAATATTAATTCAACTCAATTCAATATCAACAAGATGACTAAATAACCAAGCTCAAAGTATTTTTTAATGAATGCATCCACGAAACAAGTAAGCTTTCAAAAGCTTTGGTTTACCTCGAGCTTCCTAGGCAAGAGATGATCCTCGCGACGACGAAGAAGAACCTCACACTCCGCAATCACATCCAGAAGGATGAATCTCTTCATAGTCGGCTTTCGCAACAGGTGAAGAAGAGGGATGTAGGTCCTGGGATCAAAGTGCTCTAGCATCCCGGGAGCACCATCCTCCAATAGGTCCTCGTCCTCATCCCCCGTACCACCAGCCACGTCGTCGCCGCTACCTCCTTGGCCGACAGATTTAACCGCTGCATCATCCCGATTGCCGCCGTCCACGCTCACCGCGCCACAACCGATCGGCGCTGCACAACCACCACCTCCAACACCCACGCCACCACCTCCCCGGTGCCGTCATCTTCTTCTCCAACAAAACCAAACCTAAAGCTGCCTCTGACCACAGCTGAAAACACAATCGAGATGAAAGAGAGGATGAACATCCTTCTGAGAGGTGAGAAAATTGGGAAAGGTGTGAGAGAGAGGGATGAGTGAGTAAGAGAGACAAGAGAGTGAAGGAGAAGAGAGGAGATAAATGTTTTCAAGCTTCGCGCAAATGAGTTTTTTGAACCTGTTACAGACTTATGTTCTGTCATCGACTTCGCGGCTGCGAGGTTCGAGTCCTTTAAAACTCACAGCCGTAACAGCTTAACCCATGCCGCAACTTTTCTTTACCATAGCCGCAACATTTATTCAAACGTTTCTCCCGACCGTGAACTTTATGTTCAAGCTGCCACATCGCTAGGGCACAATAGTGCAGGCCTCCACTTCCCAAAGTAACGACTGCCATGTTTTCCATGCCCCTACCTTTAAGGACCTTTGAGCTACCCTCGAGTGGGTCTTGAATAAACCCAAAACTCATTGGCCTTTCTTAATGATCTGAATTCCCCTTTGAAAAATCTCGGTCCTTGCATGACCTAAAACTGTCCCTCAACTTCTTAGTCCTCCTCATAACTTTCAACTGACTCATCGGCACTTGCATGACCTAAATTGCCCCTCATACGAATGGTCCTCCTCATGACCTTAAACTGACTCCCTGGTCCTTGCATAACCCAAAATTATCCCTCAAATGATCGGTCCTCCTCATGATCTTAAATTGACTCCCTAATCCTCGCATGACCTTAAAATGCTCCTTTACCTCTTCGGTCCTCCTTATGACTTTAAACTGACTTATTAGTTCTCACATAACCTTAAAATACCCCTAGAACGATCAGTCCTCATAACCTTTAACTGACTTGTTGGTCCTCGCATGACCTTAAAGTTGTCCCTAAGTGTTTGGTCCCCCTCATGACCTTAAACTGACCTGCCGGTCCTCCTCATGACCTTAAACTAACTTATCGGTCTCCATATGACCTTAAACTGCCCTTGGCCTCATTGGTCCTTTCACAACCTAAAATTGATTTATGTTTCCTCGATCCTTGTTGTGACCCTAACATTTTTCTTACATCATACCTATTTACATTGCACTGTACCAGTCATGCATCATATTTAGCCTGTTTACAGCATATGTATTGGCCACGAGCTACGATCGGTCTGATCCCTTACAATGGGGTAAGTATGAAGTTTGATGGAAATTCGAGTTCGATCACACTTTTTTGCATATTTTTTGTGCCTAAGATTGGCGGCTTGTTCAATTGGTTTGTCTATAGAGTTTTGACATTTAATTGCATCACGAGTTCCTACAAGCTTTTTCAAAGAGGGGCAACTATAGACACCCCAATCTGACCAAATCGAATCTTAGGCCCCCATCTCGAAAACACACCACTGACGAAAGTATGAGAATTATGCCCAAAAATACTCCAAAGCAAGCAAAATCACGAATATGGCTTAAAACCCAAAAACCATAAAAAAAAATCCTTCTGGCCATGACATTCCCATCCTCACGGCTACCACGTTTTTGAAAACCCTAGAATAGGCTGTGTCCTTTCCCTCACAATCGTTACATTTTTGAAAACCTTAAACCAAGCCGTGACTTTCTTTGTCACGACTGTCGCTATTTTATACAGGCCGCGACTTTTGAAAGTCGCGACTGTCCTTTTCACCACCATAAAGGTGGCAGCCGAGACTATTCAAAAGCAAAAAGATAGCGGCCGTCACTATTATCCCTTTTTTGGATAGGTGACAATATCCTAGAAGGGGTCTGTGTTGCTCGCCTTGCCTATAAATAGGCGTCATTTTTCACAAGAACTAGAGGAGAGAAAACACCTGAAGGCCCAAACTCTGCCAAACTACTTCCTCATTTGATATTCTTCCATTCATCCTACACTTTTCGAGCCTCGTTTGTGTTCTTGCTTGGCTCGGAGGAGTTCTTAGAGCACATATATTTTCTTAGAGGTATCATATTCTCAACACCGAGGGGACATTCGAGGTGAATATTCTCACGAGATAATCTTAGGAGCCCACGACTCTTCTTAACCCCTCATCTTCTTTCTCCAAGGGTGTTGTAGATAAGGTTTCCTTTATTTTATTTCTTATTTATCATTCATTTCAATGTAAGCATTTGTTTCCTTCAAGTTTTTCATTACTAACAGTATATTCATAGCCCTCCATTTCATATATTTACATTTGTTTTCATTTCGTTTTGATGCTCACAAGTACACGGGGCATATCACAAAGTTTTTTAAGGTTCTGAAATATGACAGTCGCGACCTTCTCATGTCATGGTCGTATGTTTTGTTAAACCTACAGTCACGGTTGTGCACTTTTTATAAGAGCGGGTACATTTATGCCTTCTTTTTACTCAAAGTCACAACATCCTATAGTTACGGCCGTGATATTGTTTTAAGGCAAAAAATGTGAAAACCCTCTTCAAAACTATGTTATATGTTTATTTCAAGCTTGTATGTCCTTTTATTACTCTGTTTAGCATTTTATTCTTTCTATATCTTTGTTTGGTCTCCTGTTGGGTAATGAATGGAAGACCTGGCGTAAACCAAATGGGTCATGGTCTCTATTCTGTACACAGTCATATTTGTATGTTCTGAGATATGAAAACATGACGGCCGCATCATTTTCCTTCAGATTTGTTACGATCGCGACATCCTTTGGTTACGACCGTGAGGTTTTGTGAGGTCAGTAACATGAAAAGGTGCTTTAAGCATTCTGTTGTTCATATTTGATATCCTATACATTTTGTTTAGGATCATTACTTGCATAGAGGATGGAGGATAGTGGATCTGACATAATACCAATAGGCTATGGTCTCTGCCCTGTATGTCCTATTCACTTGAGTTTTTTTTAAGCCTTGTACAATATATACACCCTTTCTGTACCCTTAAGAACCATGGTCACGACTTTTATTTGTCATGGTCGTCAACTTTGTTTGATCTGTTCTTCGTGGTATCCCTATTTTTGTCACGACCTCCTATTTTGTGACTATTTTAGTCATAGTCGCAACTTTTGTTACTACGGTCGTGAGTTTTTTACATGTCCAGTAGCTTAAATATGATATTTAAATCTCTTCTGTTTATTCTGTACACCCTGTTTATAGCATATTATGGGCAAAAACTTTGTTGCATGACCCTTAGACCTTTATTTGTTTGTTTTATACCTTACTCGCATGTTTTTCGCTTTGCTTTACTTAATCGATACGCGTGGCATATCTAGAAATAACAATAAAGTTGCATGACCCTAGGAATCATAGTTAATATTTTGTTTCGTTGCTTGCTTTTGTTTGAACTCTCTTTAACCTCCTATTCTGTATATGTTACTTTTAAAAAGTTTATGACAAGAGCTAATACTGACAAAGTTGACGCCAGCCTCAGGTTGGGCAAAAAGAATGCCTAACACTTTCCCTTTTCGTACATTTTTCCCCGAACCCTCTTTTTCTCTGGTTACATTTTTTTAAAAAGAGACCTGCAGCCTTCTTTTTGTTTTTTTAGTTTTTCTCAAAAACTATGTGGCGACTCTATTTTTCTAAAAAGGATGCTCAGATATCTTGGACTTTTGTTTTAAAAAAAGAAAAGACCAATTTTCTAAAAATAATAGATATCCGGTGCATCCCTTTTCACCAAAGAAATATATCCGCACCACCCCCTTTAATTCTAACCTGTCTACCTCTTCGAGCCCTATCTTCTCCACAACTAACCCCTTTAATGCTATGGTAGTACCTAACACCCCTGAACCCCCTCCTGCTCCCGATCCTCTTACCCTGCCCATCAAATCTTTTGATCTTCCCTCTTCAAGCTCTAATCACAACAATAGAAGCCTCTGTGTGCTACCATTGTCTCTCCTCTAATCTCGTTAGTTTCTCCTCTCATATAGAGGAAGATGGAATACACATCACTAGATCTAACTGGTGGATCGGCCAGACCAAACTGAGGATAGCCAATCATGCCATAGCCAAAGTCGGAGTCCTAAAATGGGATATTTTCCTATCTAACCTGTTTGGTCCTCTGAAGGACTAGCTCATTGCAATGAGATTACTGAACTGGGATGACCAACTTCCTCTCCCAGACTTCCCAACTCTGTCTTCTATGATAGTGTTAACTTGGAATTGCCAAGGGGTTGAAAACCCATCTTTCAGGCATTGTGTAAAGGATATGGTAGAACGACACAAATCGTCCATCTTAATCCTCTTGGAAACCAAAATACCATTCTCGAATACTGCTAACTTCTTCAACAATATGGGCTTTTTTGCTTACTCAATCTCTGACCCTATTGGGAGATCAGGTGGTATATGGATACTGTGGGATCGCACTTAGGTAAATGTTTGTGCTTATGATATTAAAGACCAGTGCATACATGCTACCATTAGCAAATCAGACTATAAAGACTGAATACTTTTTGCGGTTTATGTTAGTCCGAACTTGAATAGTAGGGACAGGTTTTGGATGGATACTAGTGACAAAGTTCGTTCCATCAACCACCCTTAGCTTTTAACTGAGGATTTCAATGAATTTGTTGAACCTTCGAAACATAGGGCCTTCATTTGAGGTATTGCTAACCCTAATCACCGTCGTCTTTTAGACCATATGAAATATTGTAACCTTCATGATCTTAGTTGCATTGGCCCCAAATTAACTTGGTCTAACAACAGAGCTGGACTTGCCAATATCATGGAAAGGTTTAACAGAGCTCTTTGCAATAACCAATGGAACTTGAGTTTCCTCCATACTGTTGTTTAAAATTTGCCTAGGGTTTACTTTAACCACTGCCCTTTGTTGATTCTTATTAATGGGATCTCTAGATCTAACGCTTTTAATCGCCCCTCTAGATTCGAGGCTTCCTAGACCACCCACCCTGATTTTTTCAACCTTGTAAAAGAATCCTAGAGTAACCATTTTGTTAATCCTTAGGAAAATATTATTAACTTTACGAGTTAAGTTAAGATTTGGAATAAAGAAATTTTCGATAATATTTTTAAAAACAAGAAAAGATTGCTTGCTAGAATGAAAGGTATTCAAAAAGCTCAAAGCCTACACTACTCTCACAACCTTCTTTCTCTTGAAAAGAATCTAATCACAGATTATAATGCTATCCTTAATCAAGAAGAAGTTTTTTGGTGGAAAAAATCCAAAATCTCTTGGATTACTGAAGGAGACAAAAACACTAAGTTCTTCCATTTATGTACTCTGACTCTCAAACGCAAAAATAAAATCATCTCACTCGAAGATGATAATAATTATTGGGTTAGTGAATATGAACACTTAAAAACCCTGATAAATGATTACTTCAAGAATCTTTTCACCCTCTACCCTTCTTTAATCTCTCTAATTTGGAACTCTATCTCTCATCCTATGTTTCCTAACCTTTCTAGCTCTAATCTTGCTTCTATGCCTTCTGACTCTGAAATCTAGAATGCTGTGAAAAACATCAAAGGTAGTAAGGCCCCTAGTCCCGATGGCTTCCAAAGCCTCTTTTTTCACAAATACTAGGGTATTGTTGGAACTTTTGTCTGCAAATTTAAAAAATCTTGCTTTAATTCTAAATTCGTTCCCTCGGTCACCAATAAAACCCTTATTGCTCTTATCCCCAAAGTCTCATCTCCCTCCTCTATTAATCATTTTATACCCATTGGCCTTTGCATTGTGAGCTATATGATCTTGGCGAAGATTCTTATCAACAAACTTCGTCCTCTCCTCTCCAAGCTCATTAGTCCTTTCCAATCCAGCTTTGTCCTTGGCAAACAAACCTCTGATAATATTATCATATGTTAAGAAATTATCCACTCCCATAGAAAGAAGAAGAAAGGGAAAAAAGGTAGCTTGATCCATAAGATCGACTTTAAGAAAGCGCATGATAAGATATCCTGGACTTCCCTAAAAGACACCCTTTCCTATTTCAAGTTTGACCAAGTCTGAATCAATCTTGTTATGTGCTGTATTTCTAGTGTTTCCTTCTCCATTCTTTACAATGGGGAGCAACTTCCTTGCTTCTCCCCTGGTCGAGGTTTAAGATAGGTTGATCCTCTCTACCCTTACCTCTGTGTTCTTTACATGGAATGCCTCTGTTACTCATCAAACACAAAATGGACCTTGGTAATTGGATTGGGGTCAAAGCTTCTAAAGATGAGCCTTCTCTCAGCCATCTCTTTTTTCACTGATGATATTCTTCTCTTTTCTAAAGCCTCTGATAAATGGATGAACTCAATTTTAAAAGTCATGAAAATCTTCTGTGATGCTTCCCGGTAGACTATTAGCCTTAGTAAATCCAAACTCTTTGTCTCCCCCAATCTTTTGAGATCTCAAACCTCCTCTCTCCACAGCTCTTGTGGCATTCCCCTCACCTAGGATCTTGGGAAGTACCTTGGTGTTCCCCTTATTCACTCTCACATTAATAAAGGTCACTTTAATTATATTCTCAACAATCTTAAGAAAAAACTCTCAGAATGGAAGGCCAAAACCCATTCCTTCATGGGAAGAGCCACTTTTATTCAATCTGTCACCTCTACCATGCCCAACTATTCTATGTAGACCTTCAAGCTTCCTGCCCATATTCTTGATAATATTATTAGCAAAAACTTCCTTTGGGGCGATACAGATAATCTGAAAAAAGTCTATCTAGTTAACTGGGATAATGTTTGGAAATTCAAGAATGTGGGCAGTTTGGGTATTAGGAAAGCCAAGTCAAACAATATTGCCTTCTTAACTAAACTTGGGTGGAAAATTCACACTGAGCCTAAAACCCTTTGGGTTGCCCTAATAAGAAAGAAATATCTTAAGGCCAATAATTTCTTTAATTACCATGGTAGTGGATCTTCCTTTTCTACCTAGAAAAGCATTCTCCTCTCCCAACAACCCTTAAAAAAGGCATGAAATGGCTGGTGGGCAACGGTTACAATATTTCTTTGTGGCTCAGTGCTCTTATTGATAATCACCCCCAAATGGCTGATGACCCCACCTTGGTGGCTAATATCCTTTCCCATAATCGGGAATAGAACCTCATGACTATTTAATCTCTTGTTAATTCTAAAAATATCTGTAGGGACTCAGTCCCTTTTTATTTTGAGAATTAATTAAAGCTTATTATAAGACCTCATGTGGAACATGAAAACGGGTTTAAGTGTGAAAATGAATTAAAATTTTATCTAGATAACGATAATCATATGCTTGGTATTGCATAAGGATAATTATTAAGAATGTCTTCGTAGAATTTTAAAGTGTTTGGCTTATAATTTGACCTGTATAGACATCTTGTGTTTGAGGTTCTTTCTAGCAATGATTGCTTAGGCAGTCTAGGTCCTGCTTGAGCGTATAAATGGCAAAGAGTTCAGGTAAGTGGGGACTGCTCGAGCGGCCCCGAGTTCGCTCGAGTAAATTATCAACAGATCAGTTTTAAGGTCATGAGTTGAGGCTTTTAATTTCATTTTTTCTCTTTCTCTTCTCTCTCTAACTTGTGCCTAAAACCCTAGAGTCACCTTTGGAGCATCTTGGAGTTCCTCATATCCTCCTTTGGTGGATCTCTTTTGCTCATCCTTGGTTCATACGCCATTGGAAGCCCGACCTACGCGTTGGAGACTTGCTTCTCATCGTTCAATTGGAGATCTACGTCGTTGGAGCTTGCTAGAGCTTGGTTCTTGAGGTTTGAACATCAAAGAGGTAAAATCTAAGACTAATCTCGATCATTGTATGTATATGAGTTGTATTTTTGTTGAATTTTCTTAAAAGCATGGAAAACTTATGTTTTGGAAACCCTAGGTTTGTGAGAAATGTTTAAGCATGTTGTTTATGGGTTTAAAACATGATTTGGGTGAAATCTATGTTGTGGTTGTTGTTGGAGATGATTTGATTTGAAAAGCAAAAAAATTAGGGTTTTGTTTGGGCCAAATTCATGAACAATTATGGGTTTTTGGGTTGGAGACTCGAATGACAAAATTGATTGAGTTTTTGGACAAATTGAGATTATGTTAACTTAGTTGTGCATAAATTTTGGAAATTTACAAGATGTATGAAAACGTTGGATGTTGGGTTAGGAATTTTGTGTAAATTCGATGAATTATTGAATACGAATCATATGAGATGTTGATTTGGGAGTTTGACCCGTGTTATTCAAATAAATGAATCATGAGAACGTTTAATATGATCAAGAATTGAGAATCACATAATGATTAATTAGAGTTTGGATTAATTAAACTCGAATGTAATGTGAACGAGAACAAATTGTGTATTTAAATGGCTAAACCCTAAATGTGTTGGGTGTTGACGAGAGGAACCATGTTTGGATTGGACTCACGTTGGTTTCAATGTAAATGATCTAATTAAGGTACCATACGATTTGATTGGACAATTAAGTTTGGGCACAAGTTACTTCTCTGTGAAAGGCCAAAAACTTGCACAATGTAAGGTTGGCCTTTCCTTCAGGTTAATTCCCGTAAAAACGTGTTCTTGGGCAGCCCACCCATTGATGTTTCCAAGGGAAACCGAAAATGTGTGCTCTTTGTGTTGGGCTATAGAATGGGTATTTATTCACCGGGCCTCGCGTGGCTCAGTTGTGATAACTACGCCAGGGTCTATAGGCTCCATCCAGGTTTTAGTACTTAATTAAATCAATAATTGGTTTGGATTTGAAAAACATTGGATAATGGTTAAGAGTAATTGAAAGTATGAAAATCGTGAATGGAATTGGGTTTGCCAAACCTTAATTGAACGATTGATAATTATGGTAAATATGGAACGTAATTGGAAATGTGAAACATCGAGGGGTTTGAAAATAATAAGGAAGTGAAAGGGTAAAACTATGGTGTAATGTTCAAATAGAATTGGTTTGATTATGAAAATTTGGTTATGTGAATGAAACTTTGTTTGAAAATGAACTTTGTTTGAAAATGAAACTACGTGGGGCATCTCACATAGCCATCCTCGTATGTAATGCATTTGTTCATCTTTAGTCTATTTTCTACAAGCCTTAACTCATATTGTTTAAACACATTTTAGGTAATAAAGAGGAGCATGTAATCAATTGAGAAGAATGGCCGTGGTGACCTCTTGTGTTGTTTTGGTTAGAGTTGGTTATTGTCATGTAATTATTTTGTTATTCTCGAGAATTGTAGTTGGGTTGGTGGAATTCGTTTGCAAGGCCAAAAGGTCATATATTCATGACTTGTATGCATGTGAGACCGTCGAGTTCTTCTTGGAGTTGATTTCTCAATTTTCGTATGAAATTCAATGGTTTAGGATGATGGTTTTCAAGTTTTGAGAAGTTGGAGATTATTTCGCTATTAAATGTATGTTTTAACTTCAGGTTTTTTGCTTATGAAAACTCTGTTTAAAGTATAAGAGATTTTGGTGTTTTTCCAACACTTAGAAAATTCTCAAAATTTTGGAGCAGTTTGCTCTCAGGTACCTCACCACTCGAGTGGTGGGGAGTCCGCTCGGGCAGACTCCGTTGGGTGGCACACTTTTGAAAATTCGTTTTGAAAGAAAGATTTGCTGGTTACCTCTTAGGTATCTTTTTGATATAAATAACTATATTTTGGAGGATTGTTTACGGTTTAAGAAGCACTTATTTACTTTGATTTTGATGGGAAAAAAGAAACGTCTTTGGTTTATATTGTTAACAAAGTTTGACTTCGGTTAATTTTTTTATTTAACTTCGTGATGAAAGCTCAAACTTTGGTTTCATTACCCTTTTATTGTGAGGTTTTATTGTTTGGAAATCAGGGCGTTATAGATTGGTATCAGAGCTATAGGTTCGAATACTTAGGAACCGTGGAAATGGTTCATCCATTGCGTGAGAGTTTGCATTGATGTGTGACATTCATGTATTGGTGTGATTGCATGAAATATCTATGGATGAACTTGATGTTTGCATGCAATGTGGTACTTGGGTATAGGGGTTGGATCTTTGGGATGACGTGTCTTACCTTTGGGCGTCGGGTCGACTAGTTTGGGGTTCGAATTAAAAAGGCGTTTGGTCGACGTCTATTCTAATAATAAATCCAAACAAGTTACCCAGATTGGTGTGTCATTTCTAAGGGTTCTCCTCGGTATGTAGATGCATGTTGATGTGACCTTGCTTGACAATGACTGATGTGTTTACATGGTTTTAGAATATTAAGTCGAGTCTGACCTAGTAAGGTTTTGTGATACCCTCGATGTAGGAATTATGCCTATAGGGCTAGGGCGAGTTGTGGTCAGGATCGTGTTAGGGGTTATGGA
Organism: Heliamphora ciliata; assembly: GCA_032360265.1. Lineage (NCBI taxonomy): Eukaryota > Viridiplantae > Streptophyta > Magnoliopsida > Ericales > Sarraceniaceae > Heliamphora > Heliamphora ciliata. The sequence goes on from JAUMHN010283664.1 coordinate 15,404, forward strand.
AGTTCAACCCAATTTTCGGTGATGATGGAAGGGGTAAGCTCGTGAGAAGAGTGTTAATCATTTTGTGCACGATGGAACTTGCTTGTAAGTTGTGGTAATTACTTGAGCTGAGGGTGACCTTAGTTAGTTGCCCGTTGTGTCTTAGTGTTATCGTAGTTTGTCACGATGCTGTTGAGGCATGGACGGTCGATCGGTCGTTATAGAAAACTCTTCTTATGGAGTGAAGCGTTTCTGTCTCCTGTAGAGGATAAGCTGTAATAATCATATTTCCTGTTAGTTCGCTGCAACCTGATTGCATTAGGTTTTCCTGATACACTATGATATACAAGTATATCACATTACGGTCTTTCAACATATTAGAATTTCGATCAAAGACAGCCCGGAGCCAGCCAACCACTGCCGGCCACCAAGCACTGCTGTTGGCACTGTTGCTCCAGCTGCTTCAAGCGGCTTTTGCCGCCTCGTCCGTGCTCCGTTTTTTACGCTCTTTATACCAAAAAATAGCTCTCTAAAAGTAGTATTGTTCTATTAAAAATCTGCTAAAAAATTGTCCAAAAAATAGACCGAAAAACTACCCAAACCATTGCCGCCGCCCAAGCTGTGCTGCCACCCCCAAACAGTGGGTTGTTTGGGCTTTTTCTGGTGAACTTTTTGCATCCGTTTTTTCTAAAAAAATAGCTCAAATATTTAGCAACCCGGTGCTTCGAAGAATGCCTTGAAAATAGTCTAAAAAAGTCCTGAAAAATTGCCCTGAACAGCGCCTGTTGCGCCGCCGCCACTGTCGAAAAATAGTTTACTGTTTTGTGCCTTTTTGTGCACTGTTTGGCCCAATTTGTTTATGATTTCTGGACAGTATTTTAAGGTATGCTTGCTGCTATTTTATACCTAAAAAATTATTCAAAAAATAGTCTAAACAATATCCCAAAAAATCATCAAAATCACCGTCGAACCGCTACCGGTAAAGTCACCGGTGGTGGGCAATTTTTAATGATTTTTTTCACTGTTTTTGACTTATTTTTGCTACTATTTTTATTGCACAAACACTGCAGAAAACTCATCGAAAAAAATTTATTTAAAATTGATTAAAAACTTACCACGATCTGTAATCCGTAAAAACTCGAAACCACCGCCGGTACCGCTGCCGTTCATTATGTTCTTGGATATATTCAATATGTTCTTAAGTAATCTAAACAAATATTTAAAAACAAAAAACTAGCTATTACATCGATCCTATGTCCCGAAGGCTCACATTCAATCTATCACGGTTAACTCCCGAGATTAAAAAAATAATCATCATATAAACCCATTCAATCAAACATGAATAATAATATGACAATCATAAAACCGGGACTTAGGAGAAGCCAGATTTTAAGTTCTTGTAAAATATAAGTTTTATGTTCACAATTTAGAAGAAAATGGACATACCATTGGTACGACTGTTGTATAGAGTTTTAGTAGGCATGTCTTGCTTACGGATAACAGATAATAGTGTCGTCTATTATCTGACTCTCTGTGCTTGTATACTTTGTGTGTATTGAATGGGACACATTAGGGTAATTAATTTTATACTCTGACTATATAAATTAATTTACACCCAAGGTTATTATGAATAGTATTTATGCTCTTAATCTTGAAATAATTATTGATTTGCGTATATTTAATATTCGTTATTTTGATTCACTAGAGGGTGCGATCTTATATGGGTCTATATTTCCGATGAGTTAGATAGCGGCATTAATTATATGGCGAATATTAATTATTGACGGAATCTTGGTCCTGAAAGATCGAGATTGACGATACCCCCTTAAGAAAACTTATAAGTTTTGATCGGGTCAAACCCTGTAGGAGAATTTGATTATCTGACGGTCAAATAAGTTAAGCAAAAGGGTTTAAGGAATTACAAGATGCTAGTTAAATTAAAATTTTAATAATTAAATTTAATTGGAAGGTATCGAGAATCTTAACGTGTGGAAAAATATTAAGCATTTAACAACAGGAGCTCAATGCAAGAAGGTCTTGAGATTATGGGTCAGAGTGCAATTATAGTTCTTTAGTGGTGTGAACTGTAACTCAGTGTTTTATGGAAATTACAGAAACTGCTACTAGTTTTTCATAATTGCAGACACCGCTATGAGGTTTACTTAATTGTGGAAACTACTAATATGTGTCTATGTTCTACTGGAAGTCTTACTCATAATTACTCCATAAGTCCCTGCTGTAACCCTGTAAATATACGGGTAGGCTGAACCAGTTTCATAAATTATCTTCTAAAATTAAAGTTGTCTAGGTTCTGCCGGTACACATTCTTGATTGATTGTAGCCCATCCTACATTCAAGAATTGCGTAAGGGAATACAATAGAAGATCTTACAGAAGTTTCAACTTGGAATCAAATCGTAGTTGAAGATTCGACTGGTGAAAAGGTATTCTTCTAAAATTAACTATGGTTGCACATGTTTTATTTTGATCGTTCGTCATCAAAAGTTTTATCAGGAGCTTTTCTCGGCGTTTGCCCGTCTAGTTAATTTTTTTCGACAATCGTTTACAAAAATAATGATTTTGATAGTTTTTCCTCCAACATGATTCTCGAGTGTTATACACGTATGTATGGTGAGATGTATATCAGTGGTAGTTGTGAAACCACTTGAACCTAGCATGGTTCCCAAACACGATCTCCAAATCACCAGGATATCGACCAAACCACTGACTTACATTCCCGTGGGAATCTCACAGAACTGATACTCGTCGCAGGAACCCTTACACATTTGCTTACAGCCGTAACCCAAGTTCTTTCCAGCATAACTTCAACTCATACTCATTCCCATATCCTTGAGCTCACTCTCTCGGAACTCAATTTTCAAACCTCAAAAGGTACACAACAGCTAAGGTCATCAGACTACTCAGACTATGAACAACAACCTACTGACCACCATCGACATCCTAACTACCAGGGAATATCGTAGAACCACTCACGTTCTGCCATCTCAACATACGCTCGGCTAAGGATCTCTACGCTCCCATCCACTATGTTCCCGTCTATACCCCATCTCGTGTATATGGCTCACGACATAGCATGGCTCACGACGTATCTAATCCATCACATAGCCAGAACCACGTATACCAAGACTTCGAAGGGACTGTCACTATCCCTGATCCAATCACATCGACTGATTTCCCATGGTCTCCAACACCTCATCACCTCGACTCACAAGGTCAACCATAACACAACTCCAACATCCACTAGCTTACTCTCTAGGGGAGCCAGCTACTATAACCAAGCCACTAACTAGGCTTCATCTGCACCCGAACAAACTCTGCTCATACTCACACTCAACATATACCAACTGAGGCCATCCTCATGCCGCTACATCCAACTCACTATTGAGTCCCACAACATACCAAGCGATCGACGCTTAACCCAGAACCCTGTCTCTGCAACAATCACTGCAACCGAGTCGTACAACCAAGACCCAAACCACGGTCTCGTCGCCTCTAAGGGTGTACAGGTTATATAAAAGA
>JAUMHN010283773.1:0-18917 GCA_032360265.1 Heliamphora ciliata
TTTATTTTAATATTTTAATATTTCTTATTATTTTTTAAAATTTTTAAATTCACTCCTTAATCCAATCCTTCCTAATTCCACACCTTTTCCTCTCACTAATTATCTCCCATTTGGCGAACTAATAGTCCGGATTAGTCTACCCGAATTATTAGTCCGACGGCTTAACAAACGCGGTATTGGACTATACTCCAGACTAATAGTCCGGACGAACTATTAATCTGCCAAAACAAACATGGCCATATGTATTAATATGATAAGAAAATATTTTAAAAATTAATTTGAAAGAAAAAAAGAAATAAATAGAAAGCTTACGAAAGAAAAATTAAGTCAAAATAAGAAGATTTAGAAAATGCTATTAAATTAATGAAAAAAACCTAACTATTTATATTTTAAAAGAATTAAAAGAAAATAAAGAAAAAAAAAACAAAAGAGAAAAAAATTATATTTAAAGAATGAGAATTAGATTAAAAGACTATTTATAATTTTGGAGTTTAACAAAAGAAAAGTTGTGAGACCGTGACCCTTATCTTTTAGGTTGTTTATATATTTAATGTGTTTCCTTCAGTATATGAATAGTATCGATGCATGATTTATGCTTTACAGTTGTAGAACAGCATGTACAAATGTGTTATACTAATTACCCCCAAAAAAATGTGTTATACGCTTTCCGGGGTTTGGTAGAGGCTTGTTTGGACCTTAGAAACCTATTTTTGCCTTGGAAACGTCAGAAAACACACTACCCAGTCGTTCGGTTGACTGAGGGGCTCGGTTCAGCCGACTGAACTGGATTTTTTGGGTTCGATCGACCAAACTCAGGGGTTCGATCGACTGAACAGTGCCTTTTTGCTACGATTATAAATATCCCAGGAGCTGAGATATTTTGATATTCTCTTTCTTCTAGGCTAAGAAACCCCTTTTCTCTGCCTTCTCTCTAGCATTGAAGGCCCGGGGCTTGGTTTTAGGTTGATCCCTTTGTCGATCCTTACTATCGAGGCCGAGGGCTTCGCATCCATCCCGTCGGATTCACGTTCTAACGCCGTCCAGTTTTGAGACGTTGAGTTCTTGACTCTCCGAGGTAGGATTCTAGACCCTATTGCTGTATAAGGGTGATATATGTAATTATACGTGTTTTCACCGGGTAGAAAATACATCAAATGTGATTTTCATGTGTAAACCTTGGTTTTGGGTAAAAATAGGTTTTTACTCCTTTTCTTGGTTGTATACGTGTTTTGGGTATGTGGTACCCGTAATTTTCAAAAGGAGGTTTGAAAACGAGGTGTTTTGTGAAAATGGTGAAAAACATATTTTTGGAGGTTTGGAGCTAACCAACGGGGTTGAGTCTCACCCTTTAAATGTTTTGTTGGAAATGACTATTGATCTCCATGGTTAATGGATTGGATCTCTTTTATACATGTGTTGTATAACTATTTTGTGGGTTTCGTAGTTGAGCTACAGTGATTTTTTTAAAAATATTTCCATAGATGTACCGTGACAGTGTGTGGTTTTAAGTTGAGCTTCTATTGCTCCTTTGCGGAAGTCCAAAAACGTGCGCAGAGTGGATTCGCTACGATCCCTCGGGTTAATCCCTGTAAATGTGGTTTGTTATGCTTCGTCCATCGGTCGTGGCAATCCGTAAAGAAGTAAGTGCATGGTTTGGGTGCTTTCCCATCGGTCATGAAAATCCGTAAAGAAGTCGGTTGCCTCCGTGAATGGCGTTATTGTTGTAACTCCATATAGAACTTGTCATTACCTAGCAGGCCTTAAGTGGTTCAAGACTAGGGTAATGGGCAGGAGTCTATAGTTGTTACATTTGTCTCTACGGCAGAGTCGGTAGATAGGATTTCATTTACATCTTTTCTCCTCGGATGTGTGACCCGAGTGGAGCATACTGTTTATTTACAGCTTTCTCTTAACTGTGGCATGATATCTGTTAGGATGATATGCATAGTTTGAAGGATAGAAAACGTGAGGTTTTATGAGATAAAACCTTTCTGAGACTCGTGGTAGTCTGATGCAAACTTGTGATTTTGGAAGGAAAATCTTTTTGGCTCCGTGGTTGAGCTTGTGTGTGTATAATTGCATAGCCTGCTTTACAGTTTTGTTGTCTATGTTCTATTGGGCTTCGGCTCATGGTGTGAGATTTTGCTATAAAACCTTTTTAGGTGAATATGAGGAGTTGACCTAGTTGCAGAGGTGATGGAAGACTTGCTGTAGTTTTTTCTATTTTTGTACATGTACTTTTACATGTAATGCCAGTGATGGCTTGTTTTGTATGCCTTTGGGCATATGCTTATACATGTATGAGATGCATGTTTTCAATTAATGAGAGTTGAACTATGGGAATTTTTATTCAAATGATGTGTATTTTTGAGTTGAGGGCTTTCCAACTGCAAATCTTATTTTCTCAAACTGTCTTTTGGGTGGGTTTTCGAGTGACCCTGATGTTGGGGCGTGACAAAAGTACCATGAAAAGAAAATAAAACTATAGAAAAAGAAAAAAAAAAAGAAAATAGAGCTTTATAAGAAAATAAATACTAATATTAAAAGAAAAAAATACTAAATGGAACATTATAAGAAAATTAAAACTAATAATAAAAGAAAAGAAGATAAAAAAATACAATACTAGAAAAGAAAATTACACTACTATTAAAGAAAAGAAAAGGAAGATGAAAAATAAATACTTGGAAAGGAATATTAAGCTAATATTAAATAGAAGAAAAATAAAATAAAATGGAACATTGGCATTAAATGAAAAGGAAAAGAAAAGGAATATTGGCATTAAGCAACATTTAACCAATATTAAGAGAAAATGAAAAGAAAACACTAGCACTACATAAAATATTAAATTAACATTAAAAGAAAAAGAAAGAAAAAAAATAAAATATACTAGTAAAGAAAATTGAACTAATACTAAAAAGATAAAATAAATTAATTACAACTATTTAACTCAAATGTGAATGTAGTATTGACAACTACAGTCACATAATGAATGTAGTATTGACAACTACAGTCACATAAATGTAAGTGTTTTAATTATAACAATTAACAACATTAATAAGTTGTAATTGCCAAAAATGTTGGCACTAATTAATGAATAAAAAAATGACAATGTGCTAAGTATAAATGTGTAAACTAAGAAATTAATTATTAAATTACATTAAGCAAATTAAATAATAAACAAGGTTAACTATACAAACGAAAGAAATATGCGAACTGAAATTGAATTTAATCCGATCACTCCAAAAGGGAGGGAATGTAGTTAGAAAGATCAGAGATCCAGACAAGATACTTGAATCGCTAAAGAATCCTCGAGTCGGGGAATGGTGGTGGGTAATTCGGTCCTCGGGCGATGATCCAAGCTAGGATTTCAGAACTTCAGTATTGGAGGTTCGGCTCTCGGTACTTTGGCGGAATTTCGGCGTCGGGGCTCGAGATTGCTCGGCGACTCGGCAGAACTTCTTTCTCTAAACTTCTCTCTAAAATTCTGTCCTGAAAACGTACCAGGGAGTACGGTATTTATATAATTCTTCAACCAATGAGGTATTGCCACGTTTTGGGACACGTCAGGCCATTTGGAGTTGGCGGTCGCCAGGTTCAACATGGCGGTCGCCATGTTTTGAAAGTTTTTACAAGGTTCTGTTGGCGGTCACCTTAATGCATGTTGGCGATTGCCAGGTTGAAGGTGGCGGTCTCCACTTTTGGTTAGGGTTTCTAAGAGGTCCTATTGACGGTCGCCACAATGAATATGACGGTCGTCACTTTGAGAATAACTTGCATAACAAGTTATGGATGGCTCGACAAAATTTTATTGTTTGAAGGTACTTGAATCACTTCTCAAGAATCGAACTGAAGCATCATTCCAACTGTTTTTATCATCGGGTTCACCTAAGATTGGGCAAAGTCAAATTGGGGTGTCTACAAAAGGGTTTTAAAGTTTTTCTTACCTTTGAGATATTGATTAATGGTGGAAGGTTAATAGAACTTAACTTTCTAAGCAAGGCCTCCAAACTCTCCTTGGCTCCTTCCTTCTCCTTCTCATTCTTCTTCCTTCTTCCTTCTTCCTTCTTCCTCTCTTGGAGGACTTTTGAACCCAGAATTTATGGTCTCTCTCTCTCTCTCTCTCTCTCTCTCTCTCTCTCTCTCTCTCATGACCGAATATTGGAGGAGAAGAAATTGGGGTCCAAGTGTGATTTTTATAGAAAAAGAAGTAGTGGATCTAGTAATGGTGTTGTAAGTAAATTTTAAATTTTTCTAAATTAGGATTGGTTGCATAGGAGGTGGGATTTCTTTTTTTAAAAATTATGTAAAAGAAATTGATGGGGAAGTCGGCTAGGGGGCCAATTTTGGGGGTTCCATGTTTGATTTTTGCTTTAATTCATAATTTGGTGATGTTTTGGTACTATTTTGTCTAAGAAAATTCTTTAAAAATTAATTTGATATATATTTTTAGTCTTTCTTCAATAAAATAATTTATTTTAATAAGTTTATGATTAGTTTATTATTTTTATAATTTATTATAAATTCGGCATCATTTGATTAGCTAAGTATCGCACATAAATCAAATTAAGCTCTTTTGACAAGATGTGTCATTTTGACTTTAATTGGTGTGTAAGAGTTTTAATAATGATTTATTTTCTTTTACTGGCATAAAATTTTATATTAGTATTAATATTAATTGTTTGAATATTTTTGAGCCATAATGATACTTGATTTGTACATCTTTTTCTTAATTTTGAGCATAAAATGCAAAAAAAAAATTCAGCACAATTTCCCATGTATAGCCAGCCCTAGAGGGGAATGTTTGTTATTTTGCTTGCTATTTTGTCTTTTGCCTTATATTTTAATTTAAATCTTTAATATGGGTGTCTAGGTATCAAAATTTAGATTTTTAAAGACTTTCTTGTGTCTTAGGGGCATAATGGTAATTTTACCCTTTTATGAGATTTTATGATTTTAAATTATTATTTCATGATAATTAAATAATTTTTGAGTAAATTACACTAACCTCCCCTCAGGTTTCTGACAAAAACAAAAACCTCCCATGTACTTTCTGAAATATCACTAACCTTCCCTATCAGTAAATTTACCCCAACACTGTTAATGAGAATTGCAAATTTACAGATTTAACCCTCTAACCTTGAAAAGCCTCAGGAGATTTGATATTTAGAAAAAAAAAAAAGAAGAAGAAGAAAGGGCAGTGGCACACCCCGCCCATCGCCTCTCACTCGTTGCCACCTCCGGTAGCTTCGTCGCCACGGCCATTCACTTCTGTCATCACCACTGCCGACCCCGTCATCACCCATCACCGCCGTTCCACCATATCTCTCTCTCTCTCTCTCTCTCTCTCTCTCTCTCTCTCTCTCTCTCTCTCTCTCTCTCTCTCTGTATATATATATATATACTGGGCCTCCACCATAGCTGCAATCAGCCAGCCACCAACCCCACCCCGTCGTCGCCGCCTCTGTCGCAGCATCACCCCACCGCCGACAGCCCCAACTCCGACAACCACCGAAATCTCTCTCTATATCTCTCTCTCAATATCTCTCAATCTCTCTTCTCTCTTTCTTTCTCTCATACCACACCACCACCGCACCCGAGCATTGCACGACAGTAGAGCTTGGATGAGGGTGTGGTGTCTTCAACACAACAACGGCATTGTAGAAGAATCATTTTTGTTTTTGTTTTTTTTTTTACTTTTCGAAAGCAAATCAGATGAATTGGGATGCGAATTGGAATTCAAATCTCATAGATTGGCTAAAAAACCCTAATCCCAGCAAGAAAATAGAAAATTTGAATGAATGATATGGAAATAGAATGGGAGGGAAGTCGATGACGAGCTACCGGAACAAGAAAACCCCTAAGGAAACTGATCAGAAGAGAGAAGTGGGGTTCATATTTGACGAATGAGATTAGGGGAACTTTTGCCGGGAAAATCAGAATGGAAATTTGGGGAAATTATTATAAGCAATTATTCCTAATAAATCTATTTATATATTATTGATTGAGAGAGGGAGATGAGAAAGATAGGGAGAGACAGAGAGAGGGAGACAAGAAAGAGAGTTCGGTGGTGGCCGGTCTTCGTCGCCGGAGGGAGGTGGTGCCGCCGTTGGCATCACCAGTGGAGGGTGTCGGCGCCTGTTCTTCTTCTTCTCCCCTTTTCCTTTTTTTTTTCTTCCTAAAACTAAATACTCAGCACCCATGAGAGAGAGAGAGGACAAAAATGGAGATATAAGTTTAAATTATACAAAATTAACGTTTTTTCGTTAAAACTTAACGGAGATTTGACGGTTGGATGTTTTTTATGCAAAAATCAAACAAGAGGGGAGGTTAGTGTCGTTTCAGAAACCATATGGGAAGTATCTGTTTTTGTTAGAAACCTCAAAGCAGGTCAATGTAATTTACCCATTATTTCTTTTTTTGGATTTTAGGGATTTTTTTTCTAGCACTAGGTTTTGCCTCTTAGGTATTAGGTCTTTAGGGTTTTGGATCGTATTAGGTTTTCTAACCTTTTGGTGACCAAAGATCTTATCGATTTTTCGTCGATATTCCTAGGGTTTAGAACCAGGTCCTTACAAATATAGAATGAAGTGAGTGATTCTAAAGCTTGAAGATTAATGAACTTTCAATAAACTTGAGAGAATGTTGGATAGCTTTTAATGCACTTGGTTCATCATATTCAAAGCTCAAAAATTTACTCCTTTTATAGGCCATTGAAAAAACTAACCATTGGTGGTAGCTGGCGGCATTTAATGCTTTGAAATGTTACCGTTGAGCGAGGCTCCTTTCTTGAAATTTGTCTCAAGTGTTGACACAAAACTTCTTAGTGTCGACACTGAATAGTCTTGGTCTCAGTTCTTGGACAAAAGTGTCAACTCATATTGTTAAGGTGGTACACTAAAAATCATATTTTTAGTATTTAATTTTATTTTAATAAAATTAATTTTCTATTTTATGATAATCTTTATGAGCAATGTATATATATCATTTCTTTAATGTTATACATAGATGTTCGATATTCTGTATAGTATTTAATCTAGTGTGTAGAGTACGGTTTGCACATAGAAGATCAGATTTTAAGATCTTGCAGAATATAAATTTTATGTTCATAGTTTAAATGGAAATGGCCATACCATCAGTACGACTGTGGCACAGAGTTTTAGTATGCCTATTTTTGTTATAGGGAACAGATAATAGCATCGTTTATTGTTTTGACTCTCTGTGCTAGTACACTTTTTGTGTATTGAATAGGACATTTAGAGTAATTAATTTTATACTGACTATATAAATTAATTCACACCCCAAGGTTATTATGAATAGTGCTTATTCTCTTAATCTAAAATAATTATTGATTTGCATATATTTAATATTCGTTGTTTTGATTCATTAGAGGGTGTGATCTTATATGGCTCTATACTCCCATTGAGTTAGATAGCGGTATTATTTATATAGCAAATATTAATTATTGACGAAATTTTCGTCCCGAAAGATCGGGATTGACGATACCCCCTTAAGGAAGCTTATAAGTTTTGACCGAACCAAACCCTACAAGTGGATTTGATTATCCGACAGTCAAATAAGTTAAGTGGAAGGGCTTAAGGATTATTAAGATACCGATTAAATTAAATTATGAGTAATTAAATTTAATTGGCGGGTATCAAAAATCTTAATGTGGGGAGAAATGAATGGTAAGCATTTAATAACAGGAGCTCAATGCAAGAAGGTCTTGAGATTATGGGTCATAGTGTAATTATAGTTCTTTAGTGGTATGAACTGTAATTTAATATTTTATGAAAATTACAGAAATCGCTGCGTCTTTTCATAATTGCAGAAATCGCTGGTAGGTGTCTGTGTTCCACTGGAAGTCTTATTGATAATTACTCTTTAGGTCCCTGTTGTAGCCCTATATATATACCAGTAAGTCGAACCAATTTTATATTGATATATCATAAATTGTCTTTCAAGTCTAAATATATCTAGATTCTGCCGGCACGAGTTCTCGATAGTCCGTAGCTCACACTACGTTCGAGGATCGCATAAGGGAATATAGTATAAGATCTGACAGGAATTTCAACTCGGAATCAAATCATAGTTGAAGAATTGGTCGACAAAAGGTATTCTTCTAAATTAACTTTGGTTTCACGGGTTTTATTTTCGATCGTTCGACGTCAAAAGTTTTATCTGAAGCCTGTTTCGACATTTTTTCGTCCAGTTAATTTTTTATCAAAAATCATTTTCAAAAATAATGTTCTTGGCAGTATTGCCTCCAACACATACTTCATGGGTGTTAACTCAACATTGTCTCTCGGCCTCAGTACCTAAGTGTCGACACTAACTGGATCTGGTGTCAACTCATAAGCTTCTTCAATTCTTTAGGTTGAAGCTTGGTGTCAACTCAAAACTAAGTGGTGTCGACTCAAGCCTTCACGTCTTCTTTGGTGTCGACCCAGGCCTTCACGTCTTCTTTGGTGTCAACCCATGTTGACTTTGGTGTCGACACATTCAAAGAACATTGGCCTCTGAACTTAGGTGTTGACACAACTTGAAGTTAGTGTCGACTCATATGATCACTGGTGTCGACTGAAAGCTGAGTGATATTCGGAGGGTCACTTGGTGTCGACTTATTTGTTTTCTAGTGTCGACACAAAACCAAGTGATGTCTGGAGGGTCGCTTGGTGTCAACTCATTTGTTTTATGGTGTCAACATAAACTGAGCGGTGTCCAGAGAGTCGCTTGGTGTCGACTCTTTTGTTCTCTAGTGTCGACATAACTTGTTCTTCGTGCCTTGATCTGCAAGTGTTGACTCAAGCTTTTGCTAGTATCTGAAGGGACCAAAATTCCAGAAAATAATGATAGCGCATATGAATCGAGTTAAACGCACCATAGGGCGAAGAACATATAACAAAAAAACTGTACAGCGCCGCACTGTCTGATAAGCTTCCTTAAGGAGGTATTATCAATCCATTGACAGGACGTGGATTTCATCAATAATTAATATCAACCATATACATAATATCGTTATCCAACTCATCGAGATTATAGACCCGTGAAAGATCGCACCCTTTAATGAATCAAAATAACAAACGTTAAATATACGTGTTTAATAATTATTTTCAAAATTAAGAGCATAAGAACTCATAATAACGATGTGGTATAAATTAATTTATATAGCCAGTATAAAATTAATTACCCTAACGCGGTCCTGTTCAATACACACAACGTGTACTAGTACAATGAATCGGAACAATTATCGAAACAATTATCGTTCCCCATAATTAAGACAGATCTACTAAAGCATTATGCTACAGTTATACCAAATATGTGTCTAATTCTATCTAAGACTGTGAATCGTAAACTTATATTCTACAAGAACTAATAATCTGGTCTTCTGTTTGTATGCCGAACTTTACACACTAGATTAACTACTATGTAAAATAAAATACACATATGCACAATATTAAATAAATAATGAAACATATATATTACTCACAAAGATTTTCATTAAAATAAAAAAAATAGTTTTTATTAATAAATAAAAAAAAATAAAAAATCCAAACATAGTTTTAGTATACAATCCGAACAGTGTCAACTCAACTTTGAATTCTTGTAGAGTTTCATGCAAACCATTAGAGGCATCGACCCAAAACTTATTGGTGTCGACAATTGAATTAACAAGCGTGCTCTGCATATAGGTGTCGACTCATTTAGCATGAAGAGTCGCTCAAACAGCATGAGGTGTCAACTCATTTAGCATGGAGTGTCGGCTCAAATGCTAAAGGTGTCGACTCAAACATTTTAGAAAACATTTTATTTCTTATACTTTTAGACTTTAATTAAAAAAATGCCTTTTAATAAAAATTATCAAAACTCATTTAAATGCCCTTGGGCTAACGTGGTTTTCCATCCGACGCATGGCTGCAACTTCCCTTTGTAGCGGCTGTAAGGAATTTGAAACATTTACTCACAGTTATAAACATCCAACCACACGGTCGTAGTAACCCAAAGGTTATTTGTTATGGCTGTGACCTTCATAACATAACAGTTATAATGTCATTCTTGACCAGTTTTGAGGTATTGATCCATGCACTATTCCTTTTCAAAAAGAGTTTTTGCTTTGGCATTCTTAGCTAAAATCCAAAATTATTGCCTCTTTCAAAATCAAATAAAGACAACCTGATCTGATCCTCCTTATGACCTTAAACAAACTTTTTGGTGTTCCTCATGACCTTAAACTAACCTCTAGTTCACTCATTGCCTAATACTAATTTCCAATGTAACGATCCTCCTCACAATCTTAAACTGACCTCTGGTGCTTTTCATGACCTAATACTGATTCTTAGCATACCGGTCCTCCTCATGACCTTAAACTGACTTGTCGGCTCTTCTTATAACCTTAAACTGACCCTTTGGTCCATTCACGATCTAAAATCGATTGCCAGCGTAACAGTCCTTATCACAACCTTAAATTGACCCTCTGGTCCAATCACGGCCTAAAATTGATCGTCAACCTCCTAGTTCTTTTCATGACCTAAAATCGATTCACGGCGTAACGGTCCTCCTCAAGACATTAAACTGACCACCCGGTTCTTTTCATGACCTAAAATTAATTTCTTGATCTTCCTCTGTCCAAGTTGTGACTATAGATTTTGTTCTTAGTAGTTTGTATCAAGAGTGTTTGAATCATGAAACCATTTCAAATCAACTATTTGCATCATAAAGTTATATGCCTTGCATCATGATCTGTGTAACACCCCAGTACAGATCCTAGTTGTAACAACCCAGTTTATAACGACCAGTGTAGCGATCCAACCCAAACCCTAGCATTAGCGATGGTTAGCTAACAAGATCTTAGATCACTAGAATGATGAAAATCTTAACTCAACCCAAAATCCTAATTCGACCCGAAAATTCTAGAAAGACCAAATACTCAAAGGTAAAATCCTAATACTCAAAGAAGACTCCTAGCATCCTAAATTAAGTAAATAACATTTAATATTAGATTAAAAATAAAAAATTCTCATAATTAGGGTAAAATGACCATTTTGCCTCTAGTACAGTAAAAAGTCTTAAAAATTTAAAATTTGATCCATGGACACTCTAAATCAGATCTTTAAATACAACTAAGTAATAAAAAACAAAATAACATCGAAAAATGACAAAAATTCCCTTAGTGGCCGGCCACATTGGAGTTTGTGCCCAAAAAGTGATTTTTTGCAATTTTTAAGCTCAAAAATAAGAAAGAATTGTATAAATTAAGTATTATCATGATTCAAGACTTTTTATACAAGTAATATACATACTAATATAATATTATAGACCAAAAAAGGAAAACAAATTGTTATTAAAGTTTTTACACACTTTAATAAGTCAAAAAGTCACATCTAGTCAAAATAACTTAAAGTAGCTTAATTGTCTATATTTAAACAATTAATTGTTGTCAACATTTTTATAAACTATGATAATAATAATAATACTAAAATAATTCATTTTAGTATGCTAGAAGACTAAACAGGTACATCAAATCAATTTTAAAAATACTTTCTTAGATAATGCAGTGCTAAAATACTACCAAATAAGCACTTAAAGCAAAATTTGAGCACAAAAATTAACCAAACAACCCCTTGAACGAAATCCCATATGATATTTCTGAAAATTCATATTACAAATCTCTTAAAAAGGTCTCCACCTCCCATGCAACCAATGAAAATTAAGAAAAATCAAAATTTTACTTACACATTAATAATTACTCTCACTACCCTAGTTTTTTATATAAGCAAGCCAAACACTACCCTTTCTCCTCATTTTCGTTGATATAGAGAGAGAAGGATCAAATTTATGTTCCCTTAAGTATTCTTCAAGTCTTGGAGAGAAAAAGAGGAAGAAGGAAGGAGGGTTCAAAGAAGGTCTTTAGAGACCAAGGAGACACCAAAGCCAAGTTCTCTAGCCATCCTCCACGCTTAGGTCTTCAAATAAGGTAAGTAAATCTGCTAAAACTTTGTGATATTCTCTCATAAGATAGCCCTCAATCTATCTCTATAATCAACCCAAAATATATGAAACAAAGATTAGCTCAAAAAGACGTCGTATGTGTGAATAATGGACTATTAGTGTAAGATTGAGCTTTGCATGTACTTCCATGTGTATATTTTTGAGTTTTATGACTTAAATATGTTTTGAAATTTTAGTTTGTCTGACTTTATGACATTCATGCAAAGAAAATACATCAAAAATTAACATAACATGAGTTAAGCCATTAAAATCCTAAATAACCTGATTTTCGAAACATGTAAACAATCTACCACCAACTTAAAACATCACAATTAATTGTAGAAAAATGATATTAAAGTGATTTTTATGTCCAGACCTAGACATTTGAGTTCTCTTTCATACAAAATTGGTTTGAAGTGATTTCGTTGAGTAGAACTACAGATATATCATGTGAGATCAGGACCCGTCTCTTTTTGTATTGTATAGATATGTTGGATGTGTTTCTTTCTATATCTATATTCGGTGTTTTAGCTTTAGCATGTGTAGATGCGTTTTGGTGCATGTTTCAATTTATATAAGCATGCGGGGTTGCTTCCCAGGAGTGTAGGGAGTTACGGTGCAAATTTTAAAAATTTAAACAAAAAGATATTTTGAAAGCCTATAAATATCTGGAGTTAGATATTTTCAAAAAGATATTTTTCAAAACTTACTCGCTAAGTTTTCTCCTTTTTCTCTCTGCCTTCTCTCTAATTTCTCGGGGACCCAGGGCTTTATTTTTTACGACCTAATAGCCGATCCTTGTTGTTGGCATCATGGTTAATGCATCCATCCAGACAAAATTTTATTCCGACGAAACTCGATTTTGCACGTGGATCGAGACGTTGAGTTTTCAACTCACCGAGGTAGGATTCTAGACTTTAAAGTTGTTAGAGGGCGCTATATGTAATCTTATGCATCTTTACCATTTTATATTCATGAAAAGGTGTTTCATGTTTCGGAAAAAGTTGGGTTTTTGGTTTAAAAACCTTTTTCGGTCGTTTCGGTTGGATGAAAACGGTGTTGGATGTTTTTTGGAGGCCTTTGGTGATAGGCTTGGGTGTGTGTGAGTCCATAGGTGTTAGATGGAAGCTTTGAGGCTTCATCTTGGATTCAAAAAGGAAAAACTGTAGCTCAAAAACACTTTCTGGGTAGGATCAGTCGACTGAACTCATGGAATCAGTCGACTAGATCATGATTTTATAGGTTCAATCGACTAAACTCATTGGGTCAATCGACTGAACAGTGTTGGGCGTTTTGGGCCTTTTTCCAATGTGTTTTTAGTCGCCTGGACGGTGGGTCCAGTCGACTGGACTTGGGCTGATGGGTGTGCATCTTTAAAAATCATGTTTTTGAAGGTTTGGAGCTAGCCTGTGAGGTTAAGTCTCAACTTCTAAAACGTTTTGATTAAAGTATGTTTTTACATGTTTTGTTTGATCTCCATGGTTGATGGATTGAATCTCATTTTATACATGTGTTGTATAAATTATTTTACGGGTGGTTTTTTTTAAAAGTTTTTCTTAGATGTACCCTGGCAGTGAGTGTGTTGAGTTGGGCTTCCATTGCTCCACGGCAAAAGTCTAGAAACGTGCGCAGAGTAGGTCCCTACGTGCCTTCGGGTTAATCCATGTAAACGAGGTTGGTGGGTGCTTAGTGCCCTCGAATTGTGAACCCGTAAACTAAGTGGTTGGTGGGTGCTTAGGGCCCTCGGGTTGTGAACCCGTAAACTAAGTCGGATGCCTCCGTGAATGGCGTTGGTTGCGTTGTCGTAACTCTATATAGAACTTGTCATTATCGAGCAGGCCTTAAGTGGTGACTAGGGTAATGGGCAAGAGTCTATAGTTGTTACCTTTATCTTTGTGGCAGAGTCGGTACATAGGATTACATTTTATCTCTTCTCCTCGGCTGTGTGACCAGAGTGGAGATTACTGTGTTTTTAATACTTTCCCTTAACTATGGCATGATATATGTCAGGATTATATGCATAGTTTCAAGGATGAAAAACTTATGGTTGTTTAAAGGAAAACCTTTTAGCTCCTGTGGTTGAGCTTATGTGCTCATGATTGCATAACTTACTTGACAGTTTTATGTTGTCTATTTTCTATTGGGCTTCGGCTCACGATGTGGAATTTTGCTGTAAAACCATTTTCAGGTGAGCATGCGGAGTTGACCTAGATGCAGTGGTGATTGAAGACTTGCAATAGTTTTTCTTGTTTTGTGACATGTAGTTTACATGTGATGCTTGTTTCTGAAGCCGAGTTTTGTACGCCTTGAGGCGATATACTTATTCATGTATGAGAATGCATGTTTACTGTTTATGAGAGATGAATTTTGGAAAATCTTTTATCCAAATGTTGTATATTTTTGAGTTGATGGTGTTCCAACTTCAAATCTTATTTTCATAAACGGTGTTTTGGTGGGCTTTCGCGTGACCCTGGTGTTTGGGGCGTGACAACTTGGTATCAGAGCTCAGGGTTCGAATACCTAAGAGCCATGGGAAAGAGGGTACATCACCTTGTGAGGATGTATGTGTGCTTGATTGCATGTGTTATAGCGTTTTCCAAACATCAGCATGATAACTTGTGGTGTATACGTGTGTATGGAGGTTGGACCTTAGGATTGATTAGTCTTGCCTTCGGGCATTTGGCTTAATAAACTTGGGAACCATGTTAGAGACGTGTTTCACGGACGTGATTTCTTGCAAGGAATCCAAGTAGGTTGTTCGGAGTGACGTGTCTTTCTTGTTGGTTCTCCTCGGTATGTGAGATGTGATGATATGATCTTAAGTGGCTATGTATTACCATGCTTATGTGTATTATGTCTTTAACGCTAGCAATCATATGTTGTATGGATGCTTATCCTGTTATGTTGCTTTCGTATAGAGTTATGTCCACGCGGGAAGGACGAGGTCGAGGTTGAGGCCGTGGCCGTGGTTCTGGCCGAAGGGACGTTCCAGTCCCAGATGTTCGGGATGCTAATGCTCCCCACGGACCGGTTGACGGGGGAGATCTATTGCGTGAGATAGTCGGCTCCATCCGGCAACTGGCTGAGGCCACTAGGGGAAGGGAGAGTGTACCTGAGCCGAGGGCGATGGTCGCGATGCGTGAGTTTCGCCGTCTGGACCCTCCTACCTTTTTTGGGGATCCCAACCCCACGGTTGCCACTAAATGGCTGGAGCTGGTTACCAAGATCTTTAACACGCTTCAAATAAACGAGGATGGTCTGAGGGTTACCTTTGCTGCCTTTCAATTGAGGGGAAGTGCTCACATGTGGTGGAAGTTTTCCAAGACTACAGTTGGGGGCACCTGGGAAGCATTCACTAAGGTATTTCTGGAGAAATACTTCCCAGCGACATTAAGGGATCGCTACAGAGAGGACTTCCTTTTTCTGACGCAGGGGACGATGACTGTGATTGAGTATGAGGTTGTGTTTACTAGCCTATCTCAGTTTGCACAGGAGATCGTACCCACAGATGAGTTTTGTATGAAGAGGTTCGAAAGGGGTTTGAGGCCCGCTATCCGAGATAGAGTGGCGGCATTCAGGATGCAGGTCTTTTCAGAGTTGGTGGGGACCGCCATGAAGGTGGAAGACACTCTGAACGAGACGCGCAGACACAGAGACAGTAGGGGTCCACAAGATGAGGGACGTGCATAGTTCCAGGGACGCAGGGATAAGAGTCGACGGACATATGGTCTGAGTTCTCATCCGGTGGGGTCGTATCCACCACAGTCTTCTGCATCCACGTTTCCTGTAGCTTCAACGGGAAGGTCGAAGCAGAGATAGCTTGTTTGTTTTAGATGCAGACGGCCAGGGCATCGTGCGGCAGAGTGCCGTAGTCCAACACCAGTTCACGCACAGTCGCAATCACAGGCTCAAGGGAGGGGGCTGGTGGTATGTTTTGAGTGCTGCCAGCCTGGGAACATCCGTAGGGACTGTCCCAGAGGAGAGAGTATCCGGAGTACAGCTGGAGCACAGTCGATAGTTCAGGGACGCCAGTTATCCAGGTTTGCAGAAGGGGGTGCCTCGGTATAGTCGGGCAGACAGTCGATAGTTCAAGGCCACAATGAACAGGCCAGAGCATATGTCGTTACAGATCCTAGTTCATCCAGAGCACCGGTCGTGCCCGATGCTGCTGCTACAACCTCCATGATCAGAGGTACTCTTCTAGTCTATAGATCATAGGCCAGTGTTCTTATCGACACAGGATCATCACAGTCGTTTATATCATCTACATTTGCATTTGCTTTGGGGTTGAAAACAGACTTGTTGGGTAGTGTTTTGAGCATGGAGACCCCAGTCAGTGGAAGTGTGACGTTGAGTCTTGTATGTAGATCCTGCATGTTGGAGGTCGCCGGTCGTTGTTTAGAATTTGACTTTATTATTCTAGACATGACCACATTTGATGTCATCCTGGGGATGGATTGGATAACCACCTATCGTGCCTTTATCGATTGCGATCGATGAAGGGTAACGATTTGTACACCGACAGGAGATTGCTTTTGCTTTGTGGGTGACTGGGATGAGGGTTTGGTATCTATACCCGGTGTTCCGAGGAACCAGGGTAACCTGGGTTCCCTCTTTGCAGTTCTCTTGTTGGATGAGGGAGTTGGGGTTCAAGGAGAGTTACCTCCGGTGGTTTGCGACTATCCAGATGTCTTTCCTAACGATATGTTCGAGTTTCCACCGAACCAGGAGGTAGAGTTCTCTATTAAGTTGGTTTAAGGAACTGCTCCCATATCCATGCCATCTTACCATTTTGCACCCGCTGAGTTGCGTGAACTCAAGATACAGCTTTAGGAGTAACTGGATAGGGGGTTTGTGCTCTCGAGTACTTAGCCGTGGGGAGCTCCTGCTCTTTTTGCTAAGAAGAAAGATGGATATTTGCGATTGTGTATTAACTACCGGAAGCTGAATCAGGTGACAGTAAAGAACAAGTATCCTATGCCGAGGATAGATGATTTGTTTGATCAGCTGAAGGGGTCGAGTTGCTTTTCAAATATTGACTTGAGATCAGGAAACCACCAGTTGAGGATTAGGGACGAGGACATAGCGAAGACCGCCTTCCAAACTCACTATGGTCACTATGAGTTTCTGGTCATGCCATTTGGTCTGACAAACGCTCCTACTACATTTATGGGTTTGATGAACCAGATCTTCCATCCTTATCTAGATAATTTTGTGGTGGTGTTTGTGGATGATATTCTCATCTACGCACCCACTAGGGAGGCCCACAAGGATCACCTGAATATTGTTCTACAGACTTTGAGAGAGCATCGCTTGTATGCGAAGTTCGAGAAGTGCGAGTTTTAGATGTCTAAGGTAAGGTTTCTTGGACACGTAGTGTCAACCGACGAAGTAGTAGTGGATTCATTGATGAAAGATGTTGTGACTGGTTGGGAGCAACCAAAGAATGTCTTCGAGATCTGTAGTTTTCTGGGTTTAGCAGGTTACTATCGGTGGTTCATGAAGGATTTTACGAGACTTGCTGCACCGATGGCGCATCTGATGCGGAAGGGAATTGTGTTCATTTGGAGTGAGTCTTGTGAGTCGACATTCCAGGAGCTGAAGACGAGGTTGACTAGCGCGCCAGTGTTGATTATCCCAGAGCGAGGCTTGGGGTATACAGTGTACTGTGACACATAACACGATGGTTTAGGCTGTGTTTTGATGTAAGCAGGTAAGGTTGTAGCCTATGGTTCTCGGCAGTTGAAGACACACGAGAAGAACTACCCGACACACGATATAGAGTTGGCAGCCGTGGTCTTTGCCTTGAAGACATGGCGTCACTATCTTTATGGTGAGCACTTCGAGGTTTTCTCCTATCACAAGAGCTTGAAATACTTGTTTTCGCAGAAGGACCTGAACTTGCGCCAACGACCATGGATGGAGTTGTTGGAGGATTATGATTTTGACTTGCAATACCATCCGGGGAAGGCTAACGTTGTGGTTGACGCTCTCAGTAGGAGATCTCACGGGTCGTTAGCATCTGTGGCTATATGTGAGTGGGATATGCTTGGAGAGATCGGGGAGTTTGATTTGTGTCTCGGAGAGACAGTGAAGGGTGACACCATATTTTCAGTAGTTTTGCGACCTGCTTTGATTGCACAAGTGCTAGAGGTCCAGCAGACGGATCAGGAAGCTCAGATGATACGAGATCGTGTTACTAATGGAGAGAATACAACAGGATGGGTTGTGGGTTCAGACCAAAGTATGAGATTTGCAAGGAGGTTGTTTGTGCCAGAGTCAAGCCGTACAGATATACTACATGAGTGTCATCATTCTCGCCTTACTGTGCATTCAGGAGGCACGAAGATGTATCATAATCTACGTCGTCTATTCTATTGGATAGGGATGAAGAGAGATGTGATCCATTTTGTTTCTAGGTGCCTTACTTATTAGAAGGTGAAGGCGGAACACCAGAGACCGGCAGGATTGTTACAGCCATTACCGATATCAGAGTGGAAGTGAGAGAACGTCACGATGGACTTTGTGTCGAGACTTCCACAATCACCTAGGGGACACGATGCCATATGTGTTGTGGTTAATAGGTTGACGAAGTCTACACACTTTCTTCCCATCCGCGTGAAGGATTCGGTGGATAGACTTAGTAGATTGTAAGTCAGAGAGATAGTCCAGTTGCATGGAGTGCCAGTGTCTATTGTTTCTGACCGAGACCCGCGATTCACCTCGAGCTTTTGACAGAGTCTTCAGGAGGCCTTGGGAACGAACTTGATGTTCAGTACTGTTGGGATGCGGAAAAAATTTTAGAACCGGCACCGTGACCGTAAAAAATGGCGCATGCGTTTTTCATGTAAAACAAGAACGGTATTAATCTAAATACTATTATACCTTTATGAAACTTGTCGAAAAGTTTCAAAAACTCCCGAATACGTTGA
>JAUMHN010283882.1:0-18917 GCA_032360265.1 Heliamphora ciliata
CCCGCCACGCCTCCACTTGTCACATCCACCTCCCATGCATGCTTGCTTATTGGGCCATTCTACCACCCTTCATCATCACATCCCCACTACTCCATTTGGCTATAAAACTTCAGCCCCTTCTACCTCTCTTGACCAAAAACTTTGAGGGTTTAGAGAGAGATTTAGTGTAAGAAGAAGAAAAAGAAGAAGATGAAGCATGAAAGCTAAGTCTATTGTCTTACCTACGTAGAAATTTAAAGTACTAAAGTAGGAAATCTATGAAATCCTCTTTTCTTCACTTAAATCATAATCTTCTCCTACCATTCTTAAGAAATCAAATCAAGAACACAAATAAAAGTTAGTTAAAAGTAAGCTAGAAATGAAACTAGAGACTGTTTTTTTGTATAAATTGATACTTGGGTTGAGATATTGAAAGCATGAACCATGTTATTTTTGCCTGGTAAGCTTACTAGAATTTGTATGTTATGTTTTTAATATGATCCATGCTAAAAATATGTGAAATCTATGCCATGTAAGATGTTTAGAGGTTATGTCACTTGACATTAAGTTTAGTTCCTGATGTTCAGATTTCTAGACCCAACTTTAAATAATTTTAATAAGTTTCAAAAGGGTAAATTACACACACCTTCCCTGCGGTTTAAGAAAACTTCAAGGACCTCTCCTGTTGTTACTTAAATGACGTTGGAATCCTTTCTATTGTGCTTGTCTGCTATAAAGTTCCCCTCCGTTTTATTTTTGTTAAGAGAATAGACAGATATTGTTGACATAAGCAACAAAAGATGTGTAATTTTCTAATTCTACCCTTTAAAATATGTATGGACATTTTTATCCTGATAATTGATGTGAAAAGTCAATATTACCGCTAATCTATTAACCATGTTGGACAAAAGTGCCCCTAAAACACACTTCTTTAAAATTCAATAGGGGATCTGTCACGCCCCAACTCTGGGCTACGTGAAACACCCAGAAACAACCAAACATACACTCAACCCGAGAATACACTTTCAAATTAAATCATACATGCATTGTATATAAACGCCAAACGGTAATATTACACGGCTCCAATGCCCGAAAACAACATGTTACAACATACATGTAACAAAAGACAAAAAGGAAGACTACAGCTCTTCCACTTCTTCAGCACCTCCAGATCAACTAGCGTGACCGGTACCTGAAGAAAAATAAAATCCCACACCGTGAGCCAAAGCTCAGCAGATTCTAAACAACACATGTAATATAAGCTAAACATGCTCGATAAACGAAGTGCAGTTTTCGACTCTCTTTCAAGCCATTTAAAACAATTTGAAAACCGTTTTAGATCACGACTCACCAGAGCCAGAAAACCATTTTTTGACTCATCAGAGCCCTGAAAAAGATTCAAGTATTACGACTCTCGTAGGCCGATAATACAGTATTTCGACTCCCGTAGGCCGATAATACAGTTTTTAAAAAAATTGGTCTATCCGTCCCAAAATGCAATACATGAAATCCATGAACACGTGCCTCTTCAGGACCTCGTTTCAGCCTTTAGATATCGCACACACACCCACACCCGTGCCTCATCAGGATCTCTTTTCAATCCGTCAAATATCACACACACACGCACGTAACCCATGCAACACATATCTTTACGGACTTTCACCGTATGACCGCAGCCCCAGCTAATGCATCTTCTCGAACTTTCACCGAAGGACCGCAGCCCAAAATACGTCGGCTTTCGCAGCCTACCACGTGCACCGGCTTTCACAGCCTACCTCATACACCGGCGTTCGCAGCCTACCTCATACACCCACACACGCACACGTGCATCATTAACCAGGATTTACATCTACTGGATCACAGATTCATCTAATCTATTTCATACACATATGCAAACCTAAATCAGGATTTAAAGTATATAACCATGTATCAACACGACGTTCCACAATCTACGTCACATGCCTATAAAACTCTAGTTTTTAAAGTATAAACCACGTTACACATAACGATATCATTTCATGTAATTCACTTACATATATTCCATACATAAATAAACAGTTATAAATATGCACATAACCATATAAACCACATCACGACACCACCTGTCAAAACCGACATCCACCCACAGGGATAACCCACACAACCACTACTGGCCCAAACACTCCCAACATGGCCATCACAGATCCATGACGCTCACCCGTGCCAACACAAACCCAACAGCAAACCACGCACCTAACCGTGCATCAACAACCCGCATCTACCATGCCCATCATCCATGAGGGCGACATTCAAACGCACACCCGAGGCCACGACATGACCTCCGAAACCACCACCCAACCAACCAAACCCCAAAAGGAATCCACAGGTATTTAAATCAAGTAATTCCCATAAATTAATCGATTGAATACCATAGGAAATCAATCGGAAACCAAGGAACCAACCCAAAATCACAAACCAACAGCCCACAACCTCAGTCGACCGAACCCCACCTCCAGTCGACCGAACACCCTACTGAAAAACCACAAAACGCCAAAATAAATAGTTCAGTCGACCGAACCCAAGATCCAGACTTCAGTTGACTGAACCCCTTGGTTCAGTCGACCGAATCACGGCGAAAACCGTTTTTGTGCTACGGGTTTCTACATCTAAACCCCGATTCGAAACCTCCAAACTCCAAACCAACATCCGTGAACATCCACAAGTCTAGGCCTAACACCGAGACCTCAAGAGAAACTCCCGACACCCGATTCCATCCATCGAAATTACCGAAACAAGGTTTTAAACTCAAAAATCCAACTTTGAGTCAAACGCAGATTTACAGCAATCTACCCGTTAAAAACACACATGTTTACCCATAGCACCCTTATACAGTAGTAGGGTTTAGAATCCTACCTCGGTGAGTTCAAAACTCAATGCCTCGAACCACGTGCAAAATCGAGTTTCGCCGAAATTAAAATCTGATCGGATGGTTGCGTCGCCCACCGTGCCGAAAGTAAGGATCCGCTATTGGATCGCGAGAAACCGAGCCCCGAGTCCCGAGAACTTAGAGAGAAGGCCGAGAGAAAACAGAAAGCTTACTGGAGAAGTTTTGAAAAATATCTTTATGAAAATATCTAACTCTAGATATTTATAGACCTTCAAAATATCTTTTTTTGAAAATTTTCAAAAATTGCACCACAACGGCCCACAGCCCCGGGAACCTACCCCGCATGCATATCTAAACCCGATCATGCATCAAAAGTATTAAAAATATGCTCAAACAAAAACACGTAACGCGCGTCCGAAAACGCCGAAAAAGAAAATGGGTCAAGGTCTCATAGGATCTCTGTTTTCCCGAAAAGGGATGCATCAAACTTGAGTGGGGTTCTCTGTCTTCCCTACTAATAGGAGAGACTGAAAGGGAGCATCATTCCCCTCACTGCCATGATCGCCAATTAACTTTCTTGATTTTTTCTCAAAACTATTAACCTGCAAATTATGAAAAGCTATTTCTTTCTTGTTTAATACATCCAAAAAAAAATTCATCAAAATAGTTTCATAGGATGGCATCTTTGCATATCTAGGGAAGTCGTTGATGTCAATTACAAGGTATCGATTCCCAATTCTAGTGTCCCTAATGATATCAAAGTTGAGAAGGTGCAGTTGGGTGTGTAATTTGGGTTGAACTCGGCGGGCTCCCGCCAAATCTTTGGGTCGGGCCGGGTCAGGCTAGGCTTTTGTGGTCCAGGAGTCAGTCCAGGCCCTAGGGGTAAAGGGTTTGGACTTGGGCTATGGGTTCAGGCTCGGGCCTCTAGGCCTGTGATTTTTTTGGTTTTCTTTTTTTATAATACAATAGTAGTTTAGTATATTAAGTTAAATTAAAAATTATAAACTTAAAGTTTATTATATTATATAAGTTTGTAGTTAATAATTTATTAATTTATATATTATAAACTAACTTATCTTCTACTTAGAATAATATGTTTTTAAATTTTAACTTAAACTATAAATTAATTACTAGTTGATTATATTATATAAATATAACTTTATTATTTGATTAGTTATTAAACTATAAACTATAAACTATAAACTTATAAGTTTATAGTAAACTTATTAGTTTATAATTTATTTGTGTATTTATTTACTATAAAATTATTATTAATTGATAAGTTTATAGTTTTTATTATTATAAGTTTATTAATTTATTATAATTTTAAGTTGAACAATTGAAATAATAAAATGCGATATAAATTTTATTAATAAAAAATTAAATGTGAACAATTTTACACATTATAAGTGTATTATACATGTTAAGAAAATAGAGAAATTGCATCACTATAGGTCAAGTACATCCCAACTAGGTTGGCACATACAAGCCTAACAATCATTTGTATTATTCTCTACTTAAAATACATGACAAATGAAATATAAAATTACAAATATAAAGAGATAACGTTTACATATGCAACAAATAATTTAAAAAATCTGTCTGAGCCTGATAATTCTTTAAGCGTTCCAGAGGTGATAGATTCTATGTCTGCTTCGAGTCTTTATTTCTTGATATGTTTTCGATGCGTAAATTGTATCTCGTGTAATCATCAACGTTTGGACTATCTCCGGAGTGAATCTGGATCTGTAGTCGTTTATCACCCGTTCACCTGCACTGAAAGTTGACTCCGAAGCAACAGTAGAGACAGAAATAGCAAGTATATCGTGAGCTATCGTAACCAATACTAGTCACGACATCTCATGCTGTTTCTAATAATCTAAAATATCAAAATTATTTTCATCTAAATTTTCTACCGCATCAAAATAACGTTGTAGTTCTGTGATAGAACTCTCATGAATCTCATAAAGTCGCATATTTTTTATTATAGACCAATCATCGTTACGACTTCGAGATGAAATTCTAACCGTGAATTGTGTTGATTGTGGTATTATATGAGTTTTATATTCATCATATAAATATTTAAGTGTTTAATTTATTGGTTCAAGTTTGTTTGCATTACCATAAATATTTTTAAAAAAATATTGTAAAATAATATTTTTACTCTTAGGATCTAGTATGCAAGTTATTCCAAAAATATGTATTACTTCATTATAATATTTATCAAATTTATCTTTCATACTAAATATCATTTAATAATAATTTGGATTGATTAAAAATTCATCAAATATTGCGGTAATTTGTTTTAATTGCAGTAAAACTAATGGGTTAGTAGGAGTGTAAATCAAAGAAAATAATTTTGTTACTTGATAAAAAATTTTATAAATTTTTTTATATACATTTAAATTATCCCAATCGTTAGGCATTGGTGGAAAAAAAAAATAGTTTCTATATTCATTTCAAAAAATAAATCAATTGTTTGTTTTTGTTTTATTGCTAGTTGTAACATATTATATATGTTGAGTTCCACCTAGAGTCTATATCATGTTGTAATTTTTTATATTTTATATTTTTTTATACTTATCAACTCATTTGGCATAACTATTTATACATTTTATTACTAACCTAACATGTTCAAGAGATTCATTATAATATTTAAGTCCTTCTTTAACAATTAAATTTAAAATATGTACGGAACAACGAACATGAAATAAAGAATCAAATAATAGAAGTAGTAAATTACGTTTTAAATAATTAACACATTCATTATTATAAGAAATATTATCTAAAGTAATAGCAAATATTTTTTATGCAATACCCCACGAATCTAATTCTTGTCTAATAACTATACCTAAAGAATGACCGGTATAGGAAAATTTTATAGTTTTAAATGAAAAAATTCTTTTACATAAATTTCAATCATTATCTATAAAATGTGCTGTAATATATTAAAATTCTTGAGCATTTCTAACAGTCCATAAATTATATGTTAAACTAATTTTTCCTTTTAAATTTGTAAATAAATCTATCAACTCGATTTTAATTTCATCAAACATACTTAAAATTCTATTTATTGTAGTATTTCTAAAAAAATGTTAAAATTGCAGAACAAATCCGATTTGTATCATTTCTTCAAATGCTGATTGTTCACTCATTGAAAATGATTGTTCTTGTTTTATTATATAGTCAACAACAGAATTTTATGCACGGGTAGGTTTTCACAAAAAATTAATAATATTACCAGTTACACCATTTGCATTTGTGAAGTGAGATTAAGAGGTGAATTTTTAAGGTAGCTATCAGAATGTCTATATAAGTGGCTAGTGCCATTCGATGTGTGATCCGAAAGTAATTTATTACAAATTTTACATTTTACTTTAACAGTAATGGTGCCATCATTATTTTTTTCAAAATATTTTTAAAAAATTTCCACACATTTGAAATTTTTTTGCTAGATGAATCTACAGATGCAGATGCAGATGCACTAGCAGATGTTGATGAAACAGTGGGTGGATTAGGAATAGGAGCAAGGGGAGTGAGATTAGAATTACTAGGTGAACATGTAAAAATATCTTTTTCTTTATCAACGGTAAAAATATTTGGATCTATCGATAAAAAAATTATAAAATTTTAAAGCGAAATTGATAAATTAGAGAATAGAGACAAAATTTAAAAAATATTAAAAATGAAATAAAATTTAATTTTTTTAAAAAATTAATTAAAATTTTAAAAAATGTATTCAAACTTTAATTAAATATTGCAACAAATAAATTAAATTGTAGAAAATAAAGCAAACCAAATTAAGGAACTCCGATCTTTAATCTTGATCTCGATCGATATGTGTTCTGATCTTAATCTTGATTCTTGATCTTCATTCATTGATTCGCCAATAATTGTATCGAACCCGAATATCACTGAGTAATTGAGAGAAGAATTATAGAGAAGGGAGTTGAGAGAAGAGAGATATTTGGATGAAACACCAATGTAATATGCACCCCTATTTATAAGGAAAAATTTGTTGAAAAGAAAAAACTAGCCGTTGGCCGAGCTAGGGCCGGGCCCAACAGTAAAAAATTTTGGGCCGTCAATTTTAGATCACAATTGATTTGAGTTGTTCATTTCGAAAAACTGACTGTTGGGGGGATGGGGGCCAGACCCAGGCCCATATGTAGGCTTCTAGCGGGCCTAGGGTCAGGCCTGTGGGCAGCCTTTTGGGTGGGCAGGCCTCGAGCTGGGCCGGGCCGGCCCACAGGCTTGGGGGGTGCGGCCCAGGCCTAAAAAATATACAGTACGGGCTGGGTTGGGCCAGCACAGTAACGGGTTTCGGAACCCCGTCGGGCCTCGGGCTATTTTTACACCCCTAGGTACAGTTTCGTTTCTCGCTGCAGCCTACGAGCGATGTCTGCGATAAAAAATGCAGTTTCGTTGCTCGCTTAGATTAGAGGCTTCTTACTCTCAAGTTACTTGGGACTTGGTAGAAATACAAAGGGACTCCCCTAGATTTTCCTACACAAACCAATCACACGAGCAAAACACTCCAAACCCAAACTACCCAATGGCATTTAGAATGTTTCCCCTAGCCTCCTTGCAATCTATCTCTTCACAATTTGGGTTGTCTTACACTGCACATGCATAACCACCCACAAACTTATATATATAAAAGCTTAAATAAGAGGCTTCTTAGACTCTCGTTTAATGAGTGTCTCGTTTAGACTATGATTGATGCATCTGTTCAACAAATTCATTTTGTGTATTTTCTTTGTTGCAATTTTACTAAAGAAGTAGAGAGAAGAGAGATGTTTGGATGAAACACCTATGTAATATGCACCCCTATTTATAAGGAAAAAATTGTGAAAAAAAAACCTAGCCGTTGGCCCGGCTAGGGCCGGGCCCAACGGTAAAAATTTTTGGGCCGTCGATTTTAGATCACAATTGATCCGAGCTGTTCATTTTGAAAAACTAACTGTTAGGGGGATGGTGGCCGGGCCCAGGACCGTAGGCGGGCTTCTGGCAGGCCTAGGGTCAGGCCTGCGGGCAGGTTTTTGGGTGGGCAGGCCTCGAGTTGGGTTGGGCCGGCCCACGGGCTTGAGGGTGCGGCCCAGGCCCGAAAAATGTACAGTACAGGCCGGACTGGGCCCGCACAGTAACTGGCTTCGGGCTGGCTTCGGACCCTCGTTGAGCCTCGGCCTATTTTTACACCCCTAGGTACAGCTTTGTTTCTCGCTGCAGCCTACGAGCGATGTCAGTGATAAAAAATGTAGTTTCGTTGCTCGCTTGGATAAGAGGCTTCTTACTCTCAAGTCACTTGGAACTTGGTAGAAATACAAAGGGACTCCCCTAGATTTTCCTGCACAAACCAATTACACCAGCAAAACACTCCAAACCCAAACTACCCAATGGCATTTAGAATGTTTCCCCTAGCATCCTTGCAATCTATCTCTTCACAATTTCTTTAGTAAAATTGCAACAAAGAAAATACACAAAATGAATTTGTTGAACAGATGCATCAATCATAGTCTAAACGAGACACTCATTGTACGAGAGTCTAAGAAGCTTCTTATTTAAGCTTTTATATATATAAGTTTATGGGTGGTTATGCGTGTGCAGTATAAGACATCAATGCGGTAGAAATGTCCAAGGGTGTCAGAGACTCAGAAAAGTGTAAGAGTCCACTTGAAACTTGCTTCTTGAAGTGCCCATGCACCACCTAAGCAATGAAACAAAATGATGAACCAGCTTTGAAATGGTGGGGGTGGGGGGAGGGAGAATAACATTACCCATTTGTACAGATATTAGCCTCGAGAGGCTTAATCTAGCAAAGAAAGGAGGTTAACAAGGTTGGGTATAAGGGCAGCCATTTCGTGCCAATGATGTTGCAAATTATATGTATGATTGTATGCCCAATCAGCGATTTCATCTTGTTCAATTCGTCACGATTCACGAATTCTTGCAAAACAATTGGCGATTTCATCTCGTTCAATCCATCCTAGTTGAACACCAGCAACATCTTGTGCGACTTGACATTCCCGTCGACCACCAGTAGCTTTGCAATCATTGAAAATCTTAGTCCCTTACCCCATGCATTCGGATCAAGAAGTGTCTTCAAGTCATAAATCACAATTTGCTTCGGAATCCCGAAGGACTCAGTGTCGGTCTCGATCTTCAACTCCATCACCATCTCGAGCATCAAAATCCAGTTGTTTAGTATCTCAATTGCCTTCGGTGAGTCGATTATCAACACTTTAGGGTTCTTTACTGAATCTTTTGTTTGTCAGAAATTTCATTAGAGTTCAATTCATCGTCTTCGTCGAGGTCTCTCATACGCTCCGAAACATTGATTATTCCGGTTCTTGGGCTTTTACACTGATCTGATTTAAATTCTTGGGTTCTTCTTTGCAAACTGTCATTGTCTCGTCTTTGGAATTTGATTTTCTAGGGAAAATTTCTATGAATCCGTTTGATGCATACACTTAAAGAACACGGATTGGATTTGGATACCCAATCGGTAGCAGTGTAATTTGGGCCCGGCCAGGCCTGACCCGGCCCAGCCGTGGACCAGGCAGGCCAAGCCTGGCCCGAGCACGACGGGCTCCAGCAAAATCTTTGGGCCAGGTCGGGCCAGGCTTTTTTGTCCGGGGGTCGGTCCAAAGCCCAGGGGTAAAGGGCTCGGGCTTGGGCTACGAGCTCGGGCCTGAGCTTTTGGGCGGGCTTAGGCGGGCCTTGCTTATAATATATATATATTACATACTTATAATATATATATATATATATATATATATATATAGAGAGAGAGAGAGAGAGAGAGAGAGAGAGAGAGAGGGAGAGAGACTCAGAGAGACAGATAGAGAGTGAGAGCAGCGGCGGTGAGGGGGGTCGCCTGTGGTGGCGGTGGCGTTGCCGCTGGCCGGCGGTGGTGGCTGTGACGGCTTGCGGTTGGAGGCATGGTGAGAGGGTGATATATATATATATATGGACATAGAGAGACAAAACAGAGAGAGGGAGGGGCAGCAGGTGGAGTGGCGTCGGCGGGAGGTGGTGCTGAGGTTGGCGTCGCCGGTGGCGGTGCGTCGACGCTGGTGAAGGAGCAGCCGTGAGAGTCAAGAGGGGGGGTTGGAGCGGCGCCTGTTTTTCTTTTTCTTTCTCTTTTTCTTCTTTTTTTCTTCTATTTTTCTTTCTTAACAGTTAACCTTAACCCACACCTAAGGCTAATGACGGGCCTAAGGCCGGGCCTGTGGCGGCTAGGCCTTGGGTCGGCCCACGGGCTTGGAGGTGCGGCCCAGGCCTGGAAAATGAACAGTACGGGCCAGGCCC
This sequence comes from Heliamphora ciliata, assembly GCA_032360265.1. Lineage (NCBI taxonomy): Eukaryota > Viridiplantae > Streptophyta > Magnoliopsida > Ericales > Sarraceniaceae > Heliamphora > Heliamphora ciliata. Next base: position 10,157 of record JAUMHN010283882.1, read on the forward strand.
GCACAGTGACGGGCTTCAGAAGGGCTTTGGGCCCCCGTCGGGTCTTGGACCATTTTTACACCCATACCAATCGGCTTGATGGATTTCATTTTCTTCAGTAACTTTCCTTTTATTCCCTTCATTTTTGATTCAGTTTAGTTCAAAAATCTGATATGGACATGCAAGATTTGGAGTGGTGGAGGGTCTTGAGATGTTTAGAGAAGGAAAGTTTTTGGAATCAAAGATAAGTGTGTGTTGTGTGTTGTGTGTGTGTGTGCGTGAGAGAGAGAGAGAGAGAGAGAGAGAGCTGAGCCAGTCAGTAAAACTATCACAACTCCTAAACAAACATGGGTAACGTAAAATGATAAAAATGACTTTTAACAAATATTTCATATGACTATTAAATTATTTAGGAAAATAATAAAGGGGCAATTAAGTAATTGTATTCGCACTATTAACGAAGTTAATCAACAATGTCTAGTAACAACAAGGGAGCTTCTTAATGTTTTCTTACATCTCAGCAGAAGTGAATGTAATTTACCCAATTCAAAAACATCTCTTTGTGTCAAACTTTATATCCAGAGTTAGATATTTGTGTTAACTTTTATAATTAAAAAACTTATTTGGATTGATTTAGATAAATACTTTTTGAGATGATTAAGGTTTTTCCAAAACGTAGCAGTTTTTGTCATGTCTCTGCTATAGAAGCCAAAACCTTACTTTAGAAGTTTAATCTTAAAATGGCTTCTTCATGAAAGTAACCCCCAACAGATTTTTCTAGTCTCGTACCAAAAATAAGAAACTTTTATCACTCTTTGACATGCCAAACATATTTTTAAAGTCGTTGGACAGAATTTCTCTATCTGGACAGATTTGGTTCACTTTTTTGTGGAGGCTATTTGATCTATTTTTATTGATTTTCTAAAAATATGTTCCTCATGAAAACATTAGGAGATTTTCTAATCTAACTTCTGTCCAAAATTCATGACAAATGGAGTTGTTTTGATCCCCCAAATGAATTTTACTCTTACTGAGGTAGATTGTTGAACCTGTTTCTCAAATACATATTTGACCTACTTTTTTATGAGAGTCAAAACATCTATTTTTATTGAGTTCTAGAACAAGTGTTCTTCATGACAAATTTAGAGGACTTCATAATCTAACTCTTGTACAAATTTTACAACTTTTACAGCTCATATGATACCGCAAATATATTTTTCTTCAACTAATGAACAATCTGGAATTCAACATTTGTCCCTGGAACAGATTCAACAATTCTTTTGCATTAGCCAACTCACCTAATTTTGTTGGATTTATGATAAATGGTCCTTCAGAAAAAATTTAGTGGACATCATAATCCAGTTGGTGTTCAAAAATTCATCTAGTTTGATAATCCAAATGAATTTCTTTATTACTATTAATGAATCTAAATTTTAAGATAAATACTAAAAATTAAAATTTGCGTAAGTGTGAAGATTCATTGTAATTTATATCATATGCAACCACGAAAATACAAAAATGCGACATGTGGATATATTTCAATTGTAACTTAAGTTATATGATGCTATGAGAGTAAAAGCATGCATAGTATGATCATGTAAGTTTATATTAGAGTTGTACCTTCATCATTGCCGTAATCACTTGGGTGCATATCTTTCTAACATCGATTGCAATTGAGTCATGGTAGACATATTTGGGAGTATCCCTGGTGTATAAAATCTCTTTTTGGGAATATCCCTAGCAGATACCTCAAGCGCGTCTCTTTAAAATTCCTAAATTGTTATCTCAGACTTTGGATTAACGTTGTGCAAGGAAACCACTAACTCTTGAAGTGGGAAGGCGGAGTGAGCCTAATTCGGCAGATATAAGCCCACGCCGTTGTGACCTAGATGAGGGGACTATCATATAAAATTAGGTGATGCAGTATCATTTTACAACGTGGGTCATTTGTGGTGGCTCAAGTAGTCATTTGTCAATAAAATCTAATTCTTTGGATTTTTGGCATGGAGTCCTTTGGCTATATTTGTGATCGGGTGTTGGGTCAGTCACATGCATAGCATGTATCATCACCATATTTGTTACATTTTAACCAATGTCAACAAATTGCTCTCTTGGTAAGTGATTATGTGAAAACTTATTGCCGAATGTTGATTGGGTTAGATTATTACTTGAGTTAGAATAGTAGGGTTTTCTAGAGTTTCTTTTGAACCTCGCTGCTCATGGCTCTTCATATTAGGTGAAGACGAAGAATTCATTGTACCAAAGGAATTTTCAGGGGAGTAAGATTTTGGGACTGCATAAAGAAGATCAATTTGAAATCTCTTTTGTTATCCTTCTCACGCTATAATAGTTTTCTTTTTTTGTCCGCACCAAACTCTTAAATTTTCATTGGATGATTGTAATTTTAACTTTTGTGGTGATTGTCGAGAAAAACCTAACAATTATAGATGTATTAATTATATTTTAATTACAATTTGACTCACTAGCATAACCATTATTATTATTATATATATGTATTTTTCGCGATTTGGGGCATTACAATATTAGCATTCCACGGTAGCAACGCACCAACATTTCCTTTTGATCTCACCAATGCACCTATATATATAGCAAAGCAAGGCATCCACTTTTGAGAAATCCAACAAATACAGCAGACCATTCAACATCCTAACCTGTGCCTTTTGAAAACAGTATCTTACATCATTTAATAAATAACATTTAAAGCTAAAATTAAAAACAATTCTTCGATATCAACAATGAACTTTTGCAATATAAATCGAGTTTGATATTTTGCAGTCAAAATATCATCAACTTATAAAAATAAAATAATAAAAGTGCTCCCACTATTCCAATGATATACTCGATAGTCAAACTTGTAATTTCTAAAATTAAATTTAATAACATCATTATGAAAAGTGTATTAGCATTATCTAGAGGCTTGTATAAGACCCTATAATATTTTTTTGAGTTTATAAACTTTATTTTCATGACCTTTAATTTTATAAGTTTCTTGTTGTTGAGCATAAAGTTTTTTTGTTTAAGATCTCTATTTAAAAAGATAGTCTTTAAGTAAATTTGATACAATTATAAGTCTAATGCAACAATAGTAGACATTAAAACTCTAATAGAAGTGAATTTAGTAACAGTTGAATAGTTCTCTTCATAATCTTCAGTACCATGCATTTTTGTGAACTTTTTGTCTACTAGCCTAGCCTTGTATTTTTCAATACTATCATCAGATTTAACTTTTCTTTTTAATATCCATTTATAACTAATTATTTTTCTATCTTTAGGTGATTCTAGTAATTCCCATCCAAACATGCTTTATTATTGAATTTAATTCTTCTTGAATGCCTTTTTTCCGATTTATTAAATCAGGAGATGACAAAACTTTCTTTAATTGTAAGGTCTTCAAGGTCTTCTTCATTCATGAAGATAAAATAATTTTCCATTAAAAATAATCTTTTAAATGTTACCAACTGTGTCATGAGGACTATCATAAGATAAAATTTCAGTATTAGAGAAGTTAGCAACTTCCTTGTTTAAAACTCCAGTATTTGATATTTCTACTTCCAGTAACACTAATAGTTCCATTATTACCATGAATATTAAATTTATTGTCAGGGTTGTATACAAAAAATCATAATTTTAGATTTTAGTATTTAATTTTATTTTTTAATAAAAATAATTTTTCCATTTGATGAGAATTTTAATGTGCAATGTATGCGTTTTATTATTTTTTTAATATTGTGCATGGGTGTCTTCTATTCTATATTGTATTTAATCTGATGTGTAGAATTCGGCTTACACACAGAAGATCAGATTATCGGTTCTTATAGAATATAAGTTTATGGTTCATAGTCTTGGATGGAATTGGGCATATTATTGACTGTAGTATAGTGTTTTAATAGATCGGTCTTGATTATAGGAAAAAGTAGATATTTCGACAATTATTCTGACTCATTGTGTTAGTACACGTTATGTGTATTAAACAAGACCGTATTAAGATAATTAATTTTATACTGACTATATAAATTAATTTACACTTTATGATTATTATGAGTGTTTGTGTTCTTAATTTCGAAATAATTATTAGACATGTATATTTAATATTCGTTATTTTAATTCATTAAAGGGTACTGTCAAGCCCCAAAACTCGGGTCACACTTACCACCCAAGAAAAACCCATTTTGAGATATCAAGATCCATCAAAATCACCCGAGCCCAAACGGGTCCAAGAACGTAAATGAAAGAGAGTTTAAAACCTTTAAAAAACGCACTTATGAGGATTTATTTTGTGCAAAAAAATAGTTCTAAGAGAATAAGGTCATGGCCCTTGAGACCCAAATTTTAAAACAAACAACCAAAGTTTTCAGAAAACAACCCAGACCGCTCGAGCGGTTCTTGCAAGCTCACTGCTTTTTCCCCAACCAACACAAATCAGTGGGCTTACCTCGACCGCTCGATAGACCGCTCGAGCGGTCCGTCGTGTAGTTTGGCTCTGGACCCTTTTTCAAAACACCTCATTTGAAAACCCAATATTTATATTTTTTCAACTTTTTTGAAAACCTGCGAGGCATAACCAAACCATCTAAAATATGCTAAAATAAAGTTCAAAACCTCCTCTTAAGGCACAAGATTTGACGTTAAACATAAAACCAATCGAAAATGATTTATTAAAACGTTGAAACCAACTAGACGATAATCATTACATATAACTATAAAAGCAAACAACCAATCCATGGTTCCTCTCATGAACATACAGTATACATGCATTGATATCAAGGCTTCAAGCCTTACACAATATATGACTTTATTACATGATCCAATAACAAAAATAGTGATAACAACCGATCAACAAAACTATAATAACAACAAAAGAGTTTTGTCTTCGTCTCCTTCGAAGCTCATTGAGATCAAGCTACGTGATCAAATTCACCTGAAAGATTTTAAATCTCACAACGTGAGCCGAAACCCAATAGGAATATACTAGCATGAATTAAAAGCATAATATGCAATCACGAATTATATGAACAACTCGACTACACATGTCTTAAAATGGTTTTTCATCCTTAAAATCACAAGTTTTTATATAATCCCATAACGTCCAACTGTTTAATAAACACAAACAACACGTTATTTTCCAACCAGGTTTCCACAACCCACAACGATTCTTCTATACCGACTTTGTCGCCCTAGGGATAAAGGTAACAACTGTAAATTCTCCCCCATTAACCTAGTTTCGGGGCATCCAATGACTTGTTAGTTAATGACAAGTTCTATACGTGGCTACAACAACAAACACCTCCTACTGGGGTAACCACTTCATTTACAGATACTAACCCAAAGGAGCGAAGCACTTACTTTGCGCAAATTTTTAAACTTTTACCGAGAAATAATAGAGGCCCATGTACACATACATTGTTACGGCACATCTATAGAATCGTTAAAAAGGCACATAGCTCACTACAAAAACATTTGTAAATACACACATCCATGTACAAAACGTCCAAGGGTATTCAGTTATGTCGTCCATATAACTATGGAGATCGACCAATATTTTCAAAATATTTCTAACATCTCAACCGAATCGTTTAAAAATTAAGGCTCAACCCAAGGGTTAGCTCCAAACCTCCAAAACTATGTTTTCGCGACATGTACATAAATTCTTCCAATTTTCAAAACTCATATTTTCGAAAATCATAGACACACACGTCCACCAACTTTACAATAAATCATAAAAATGCAAAACATACTTTTTATCCAACCAAACAAGGTTTAAAAACAAAGTTCAACATTTATAGCATTTTAAAACGATAAAAGCGCACATAAACCACATGTAGCACCTTTTTAAAGCAAGATAGTCTAGAATCCTACCCTAGTGAGTTAAAAACTCGACATTTTAAACACCGACGAGAAACCAAAGTCCTCAAAATAAGATTTCGTTTGGATAAACGCGAAACCCACGGCAAGGATATCAACTATCGACTATCGCAACACAAAAAATCGGACCTGAAGCTACCCAAAAGCTAGAAAGAAGGCTAAGGTCTTGGTTTTTCTTACAATAGAAACAGAAAGAAACTTGCAAGAGAAGCCTTAGTGTGAGATCCTAGGCTAAGAGCTAGCATTTAAACTGTGAGACCCTGACCTATTTTTTTTTTTGGCGTTTTCGGACGCGCGTTAGGTGTTTTTGTTGCATCATATTTTTAATGCCTTTGATGCTTGATCGGGCTTAGATATGCATGCGGGGTAGGTTCCCGAGGCGGTGGGCCGTGGGCCGTTGTGGCGCGATTCTCGAAAAATTTCAAAAAAAGATATTTTGAAGACCTATAAATATCTGGAGTTAGATATTTTCATAAAGATATTTTTCAAAACTTCTTTAGTAAGTTTCCTATTTTCTTTCTGCCTTCTCTCTAAGTTCTCAGGGGCCCGCGACTCGGTTTTTAACAATCCAACAGCGGATCCTTGCTTTTGGCATCGAGGGCTACGCAACCATCCGATTAGATTTTGACTCCGGAGAAGCTCGATTTTGCACGTGATTCGAGGCATCGAGTTTTGAACTCACCGAGGTAGGATTCTAGACCCTACTATTGTATAAGGGTACTATGGGTAAACATGTGTATTTTTAACGGGTAGATTGCTGTAGATCTCTGTTTGTTTTAAAGTTGATTTTTGGGTTAAAAACCGAGTTTTTATCGATTTCAGTGGATGGAATCGAGTATCGGGAGTTTCTTTTGAGGTCTTGGTGTTAGGCCTAAGTGTGTGGGTGTTCACGGATGTTGGTTTGGAGTTCGAAGGCTTCGAATCGAGGTTTGGATGTAGAAACCCGTAGCGCAGAATCAGGTTCCGCCGAGGTTCGGTCGACTGAACCATGGAGTTCGGTCGACTGAAGTCTGGATCTTGGGTCCGGTCGACTAGACGGAGGGGTTCGGTCGACTGAACCATGTGTTTTTGCGTTTTGTGATTTTTCAGTAGGGTGTTCGGTCGACTGGAGGTGGGGTTCGGTCGACTGAAGTTGTGGCCTGTTGGTTTGTGATTTTGGGTTGGTTCCTTGGTTTTCGATTGGTGTCCTATGGTATTCAATTGATTAATTTATGGGAATTACTCGATTTAAATACCTGTGGATTCCTTTTGGGATTTGGTTGGTTGTGTGGTGGTTTCGGGGGTCGTGTCGTGGCCTCGGGTGTGTGTTTGAGTGTTGCCCTCGTGGGTGATGTGCATGGTAGATGCGGCTTGTTGATGCACAGTTAGGTGCGTGGTTTGATGTTGGGTTTGTGTTGGCGCGAGTGAGCATCTTGGGTCTGTGGTGGCCGTGTTGGGAGTGTTTGGGCCAGTGGTGGTCGTGTGGGTTGTCCCGTGTGTGGATGTCGATTTGTTTCGACATGTGGTGTCGTGATATATTGTTATACATGGTTATGTGTATATTTATAACTGTTTATTTATGTACAAAATACGTTAGTGGATTACGTGGTTGTGATATCAATCGTTATGTGTGTAGGGTTCTTTTAGAATAGACAAGTAAAGAATGAATGCGGAGAGGTGAAATATGTAAACGTGATCAGAAACACAAAACGGAGAGAGACGAGGTTGGGTGAAGGAGAAGGCTAATTGAGTATGGAGTACTGGCAGTATGAACAATGTATCTAGTTATCAGAATCTGATTGATACGAAAGTCTGTGTATCCCTCCTATTTATAGCACTCTGAGAAGCCACGTTGGAGTTCGGATAGGACTCTTTCAAGAGATCGAATCGGATCATGAGAGGCGATAACGGATAATCAAGAGATTCTATCCGATAATCAGTCAAGTAGTGTTCTACTCCAACTCAACTAGGTCGGCCAATAGAAACTCCACAGGCACGCAACCAGCTCGGGTTAAGTACCCGACCCACTCGGGTCGAGTGACTCGGGGGGTCACTCGAGTGACTCGAGTGGGAGGGTCCGTATGACTCGATAAATTCTTTCCTTAGCCACCAAGCCACATGTCTCCCAACGTTTCGTGCAGAATTGTACTGCCATTGTCTTCATTATCTTTGGGACAATCTTTCGATTCTCAAAGGAATCTATAATCATATAGTCTGTGCTATATCTTGGTTGTTCAGTCTATGATGAGCCACATAGTCGGTGCTATGTCATCATGACTAGGTAGTCAGAGCTACATTACAGTCTGTGCTGTCTTCACGACCCGTGTCGTGGTAATAATACAGTCGGTGCTGTCTTCATGGTCTATACCATGGCAATAATATAGTCTGTGCTGTCCTCATGGTCTATACCATGGTAATAATACAGTTTGTGCTGTCTTCATGGTCTGTGCCATGGCAAGTAGTCAGGGCTACTGTCGCAGTCAGGGCTACGCTTCATAGTCTGTGCTATGGAAGGTCTTCATCGTAGTCAGGGCTACGCTTCATAGTCTATGCTATGGAATGTCTTCTGCCTCTGCACGTTGAACAACGATATTAGTTGGCTGAGTTTATAAGGGGTCCCAGCAGCTCGGATCCCTAGTAATTTGAGTCACCAGTGGAATGAGTAATTTATGTCATCACCTGAGTACCTGGGTTAGAGTAGTTGACACTGGTTAAGTGGAAGAATACCCGAGTGGCTCGAGTCATGAGTGACTCGAGTTATGAGTATAAGTATTACACATAAGCTACTAGAGGGTTGAATAGCTCAGGTCCTGAGTAACTCGAGTTGTGAGTATAAGTACTGCACTCGAGCTACTAGAGGGGTGAGTAGCTCGGGTCATGAGTGACTCGTGTTATGAGCAAAAGTCTTATACCCGAGCTA
>JAUMHN010284209.1:0-18915 GCA_032360265.1 Heliamphora ciliata
CTATGCATTTATATATCACAAACAAAAATATGAAATCATAAATGCAAAATCATCTCAAATGTTTCTCATTAATATGCAAGGGATCCAGAATAAAATACATAAAAGCATGATTTTTCAGTCTACATTCCCAACACTATGCTCAATGCACTACCCAACAAGCCTGTCTTCAATCCCAGTGCAGATACAAAAGCAAAGGAAATAAATGAATTCGACGCTCCGTGTCGATAAGAACACTGGCCCATGATCTATATACTAGGAGAGTACCTTTGATCATGGATGTGGTAGCTATAGCATCCGGCACGACCGGTGCTATGGAGGAACTGGGATCAACAAGGACATATGCTCTGACCTGCGATGCTCTTGCTTGCCCACTGTGGCCCTGACCTGTCGACTGTCTGCCAGATTGTACTGAGGCGCCCCCTTCTGCAAACCTAGACTGAGACCTAGGTTACTGTGAAGATTATCGTCCCTTGGTAGATGGAACAACTGGCACTCCTACTGTACTCTGCATGCTCTCCCTCGGGGGACAGTACCTATGGATGTGCCCAGACTGACTGCACTCGAAACATACTGGCGGCTCCCTCCTTGGCGCTTATGAATGCAACTGTGCCTAAACATGTGCTGCACTCTGGCACTCCGTCGTACGATGCCCTGTCTGTCTGCATCGATGAAAAATAAGCTTTCTTTGCTCCGACCTTCCCGTTGAGACCACGAAAGGTGCGGGTGTAGAAAACTGCGACTGATACGACCCTACTGGGTAAGAACTTAGACTAGACGTCCTTCAGCGCTTGTCCGTGCATCCCTGAGACTGTGTACGTCTCCCGTCCTGCTGACTCCTACTGTCTCTGTCCCTACGCATCTCGTTCAGAGTATCTTCCACCTTCATGGCTGTCTCCACCAATTTTGTAAAGACTTACATCCTGAATGTCGCCACTCTATCTCAGATAGCGGGCCTCAAACCCCTTTCGAACCCCTTCGCACGAAACTCATCAGTAGGCACGATCTCTTGTGAAAATAGGGACAAGCTAGTGAACTCGGCCTCATGTTGGACTACTATCATCGTCCCCTGAGTAAGGAAAAGGAAGTCTTCCCTGTAACAATCTCTCAAGGTCGCAGGAAAGTACTTCTCCAGAAATACCTTCATGAATGCCTCCCAAGTACCTCCCACTGTGGTCCTGGCAAACTTCCACCACATATGGGCATTCCCCCTCAGCTGGAAGGCATCGAATGTAACCCTCAAATCATCTTTCTCTATCTGAAGTGTGTCTAAAATCCTGGTAACCAACTCCAGCCATTCTGTGGCTACCGAGGGATTGGGGTCCCCAGAAAAGGTAGGAGGGGCCAGACAGCAGAACTTGCGCATTGCGATCGTCGCCCTCAGTTTAGGTACGCTCTCCCTTCCCCTAGCGGCCTTGACCAGCTACTGAATGGAGCCTACCATCTTGCACAACAGATTTACCCCATCAACTAGTCCTTGTGGTGCATTAGCATCCCTAATATCTGGAACTGGAACATCTCTTCGACCAGACCACGACCACGGCCTCGTCCTCCCCGCATGGACATAACTCTACATGAAAGCAACATAACAAGATAAGCTTTCATACAACATGTTATTGCTAACATAAAAGACATAATCATGCTAACACATAGCCATTCAAGATCATGTAAGCACATCTCACATACCGAGGAGAACCGACAAGAAAGACGCATCCATTTGGATAACCTATTCAGAGTCCCTGCTAAAAAACACGTCGGCCAAATGCCTTTCTAACTTGGCTTCCAAGTTTGTTAATCCAAACGCCCGAAGGCAAGACTAACCGATCCTAAGGTCCAACCTCCATACCCACATATACACAAACTATCATGCTGAACTGGCTATCATGCTCAGGTTAGAAAACACTTAAACAGAAGAAATTAAGCACACGCACATCCTCACAAAGTGATGCACCCTCTTTTTCATGGCTTTTAGGTATTCGAACCCAGAGTTCTGATACCAAGTTGTCACGCTCCAAACTTTAAGGTCATGTTAAAGCCCACCAAAACACTATTTAAAAATAAGATTTTCAATTGTAAAATCATCAATCCAAAAATACAGTATTTGGATAAAAGAGTACCCGAGGTTCATCTCCAATAAACAGTAAGCATACAGTTCCATACCTGCATAAGGTATATTGCCACACGGCATACAAAACTTGCCTTCAAAAATAGGCATCGCATATAAAAATACATAGCTCAAAACAAACAGAAAAACTAATACAAGTCTTCCACCACAACGAGCATCTCTAGGTCAACTCCTCATGTTCACCTATACTTGAAAATGATTTGCACAAAATCCCACACCGTGAATCGAAATCCAATAAAAAATACTATAAAGCTGTAAAGCAGGATATGCAATCTATATAAGAAGCTGACCCAACCTTAGGAGCCCAAAAGGTTTTTCATCCTGAAAACCACCAATTTTTCATCCTTAAAACCATGCATATCAACACTGTAAGTACGTTTCACAGTTAAAGAAAAATGGTAACATAATAATATTTTTCTCACTCTGATCACACAGTCAAGGAAAACATGATAAAATGAACCTTATGTACTGACTCTGTCAACTCAAGACAAAGGCAACAACTATATACTCCTGCTCATTATCTATTCCTAAATCACTTAAGGCCTATTAGGTAATGACAAGTTCCATACGGAGTCACAACAACAACCACTTAGTTTACGGGCCTAAAATTCGAGGGTACTAAGCACCCACTACCTCGTTTATGGGGATTAACCCGAAGGAACGTAGAGACCTACTCTGCGCACATTTTTGAACTTTCACCGAGGAGCAATAGTAGCCTAAATCCACACACTCATTGTCACAATACATCTATAGAATCATTTAAGAACCAGCCATAGCTCACCTACAAAAAACCTGTCGAACAGTTTTACATCAACATACGTAAAAGAGAATTGATCCATCAACCATGAAGATCAACTAGCAAGTAAAAACATGTTTCCATCAAAACGTTTAAAAAGCTGACTCAACTCCGAGGGTTAGCTCCAAAAATCATTTTTCAAGAGTTTCACAAAATCTCTATTTTCAAAATCACCTTTTTGAAAACCACGGATATCCACACATCCGAATCAGGTACTAAACCAAGAAAAAAGCATAAAAATATGCTTTTTATCCAACAACAAGATTTAAACATAAAAATAATATTTTGAGCATTTTCTACCTGTGAAAACACATATAACTGCACATAATACCCTTTAACAACAATACAGTCTAGGATCCTACCTCGGTGAGTCAAAACTCGAAATCTCAAAAATCGAACCTCGTCAGAACGAGAATTTGTCCAAATGAAAGCGAAGCCAACACCGTAAATAGTAAGGATCCACAAGCTGATCGTCAAAAACTAGGCTCGGGCACCATAAAAATCTAGAGAGAATGTGGAAAGTTTGGGAGAAAATGAAGTTTTGGAATGAAAATAGGCGTTGGAATATATATAGGCTTAGCCAAACAGTGCATCCAGTCGACTGAATGGCACGGTTCAGTCGACTGAAGGAGTTCTGGACCTAGGAATAACCTCCACCGCCACACCTTAGTCGACTGGATGGCTCAATCCAGTCAACTGGACAAGCCTATTGTTGACACAGTCGACTGGTTCCTTCAGTCCAGTCGACTGGACTGCTAGAAGCTTGGTTTTTCTGCGTCAAAGTAGATTTTTCAACCACGGGACCAACCAAACAAGCCAAAACGAAACCCGTAAAAGCGTAAAACATATCTACGCATACTGTTCTACAACAATAAAGTATAAACCATTCATCGAGGACATACATATAATGAAAAGAAACACGTCAAACATGTATATATCATAAAATGAAATAAAACTGGGTCTCACAAAAACTAAATAAAAATTTTAATTAAGAAAATCGTAATCGTACTATTTGATCCCGTGGTAATGGCGCATTCGTTGTCTAACCGTACCAATACTAATATTTAAAATCCTAAAATTAAATACTATTTGGTAGAATAGAAGTTAAATCCAAGTATTGTTCCTTATGGATTGAAAAGAAAAAATTGTAATTTAATAATTAAAACTTCAATTCTTTTTTTCTTAAAAACAGTTTGTTTTGATTTATTATTCTTAAAATACTGAAATTAAATAACTTGAAAAAAAAAAGAGATTTAAATGAGATAAGACTTTCCTAACGTTTGAATTCACCATTGAATCCACGCTAACTAATATTTTAGTTTTATTTAGATTTTATTTTATTTAATCGAATTAATTCAATCCGGTCATGACTACAAGACTAGCATAATTATTTAGAGGATAAGGTCGAATTCAAACCTGACATATCCTATCTTAGACATAGCACGCATCGTCCGAGTGATACCGGCACGAACCGCCCTATCCGAGCATAGGATATCTTACGTTTGAATAAGAACAAGAATATATAACAATTGTATGATCTCAGTTTCATAATCGCAAAAAATAAAAATGAAAACTAGATAATTAAATTAAAAATCTCGTTGATCAAACACTAATGTTTTAAAATCATACAACGAATCGAACCTGGATTGAAAAGAAATAAGAATCAAAACTAATCCTAAAATACCGACTAGAGGTTCATCATCCCCTAGGAAGAAGAAAATTAACTGCTCATGTTTCGACTCGAATCCATGAAGAATCGACGAAGATTTAAATCCTAGGCCTTCGTCTTCGATTTTTCATCTCTTCCTGAGCCTCCATGCTTGCCTCCAAAAGCTTAGAGATCAGATTTTTTGATGATCCTGAGAGTTATCCCACACCTCCTTTATGTAGGAGCTCATCCATGTCCCTTGTTGTAGTGTTTTAATCAAACTGTGGTTGCCCCAATCTGTCTAGACACAAATAAGTCCGTCCAGACACAATTTCAATTGTAAAATTTTCGTCCGAATGCCCATATTTTTGTCTTGATGCAATTTTCACAGACCGTGACTACTTTGTTATTCCGATTTCAATGGAGCAGGACTCTTTCATTCAAACTCCAAATAAGGTCATTCTTGTGTCTAAATTGAAGCTCTGAAAGTTTATTTTTCAATGGTTGTACTGTTATATTAAAATTCCTTTTATATGAAAAGTTATGACCAAAATGGTGAAGGTATATCAGTTTTCTTCACATATTTTTTGAATATTTATTGTTGAACTTGTTTTGAAACATTATTTTTTTTTATCGTTGAACCTTTTTATCAAATTCCTTACACGTTGAGCTATATGTATCAATTGTCACTTATGAATCCCATGGTGGTGGGTCTTCGGGCCCTAAAATGTAACCAGAATAACGTTGTTTTGATTTGTTGGTTTCTACATTGAGATTATTGATCTTTGATAGTTATTGATCCATTTTATTCTATTTTTTACCATCTCGTTTCTTTTGATGCTAACACTGAAGCTCTAATAAAACATATTAATAAACATAAAATTAAGGCGTAACTAAGTGTAACTTGGCAGATTAAATCGATATTTTTACACACCAATCAATAACCAAACACACACACACACAATAGTAAGAAAAATAATCAAACAATCAGACGCCACACAGAAATATACACAATTCATGTCTACGTTCATGACTCATACTAAGATATCTTACATTATGAGTAAGGGAGAAAATTAAAATAGCGGCTTCTAAAATAGTCAACAATACAAGTCTTCAATTAAATCAACAAATTATGAGGAATCATTTCTCCTATCTTCTTCAACATCATCCTCGCCTTAGAAACCCCTTAATCGGCCATATCCCCCATTGAAGGACTATTATGACACATTGGAGGTTGGGTATTAGTGAAATTTGACTATTTCACTTATATAAACAATTAGTTTGGCTACTTATTCTTCCTCCAGTCAAATACAATGCAGCACAAAATAAATTATACTATTAATTTATTTATAACAGTCTAAGTACTATCAATATGAATATATTAATATTATTCCCATGAATTTATTAAACCAAACTTGGTTTTAGTACTCATAGGGAAAGTTTGTTTGCTGGTTTGGGGCTTGGGATTAGAGACCATTTTAATTATAGTCCCATATATAGCATTATTTAGCAACCATTTGATTTAGAGGAGGTTAAAAAACTCCCTAACTAACTTAACACCCATATGGGGGACTATCCCAAACTCATTGTGTTTGGGAGGAGTGGGTTGGTTAGTCCCAGAACTATTTTTATTATTTTTGTACGTAAAAAAATATATTTCTACTAAAATCATGTCAAATCAAACAACACAGTATTTATTTTTTCATTATTCTACTCTCAACCAAACACCATTCGGTACAAAAAAAAATATTACACTAATAATTTAATTTATAATACTCTAGGCATTAATAATTCAAATACATTAATTATTTTATGAAAATAATTCTTTACCCAAACGAGCCCATAGTATCAGGAGCCCAGCCATTGAACGTCCACTTTCTGCCAGGAAACGTCAACCTCCCACAAAATTGTATCCATAAAATGGTGAGTCTTGAGGACAGTACTAATTAATCCTCACAATCCCAACATAAGTAACATTAAAAACCATGTTTGATTAGGTTGTGGAATATGGCTTATCATATTGACTCTTTAGTTTGTGGGAAATTCTATTGTGTCACCCCTCATGCGTATTTTTGTTTTGGTTTTAGTTACGACAAATTTAGGTTTTGATTACGACAATTTCTTGCGTAGTAATGATAATTTTAAGTTTTACAGTATGTATCCTAATTGGTTGTAGTGTGCATTCTCTAATTATTTCAACTATATCTTTTGGCAGTGACTGGTCTAGGAATCGAACACACAGTGCATGGGGCCACAACTTCAAGTAATAAAATGATTTTTTTTTAAATTAAGATCAACGAGATATCCTACGTAATAATATATACTTTTACAAAATTGTCTAAAATTAAACAATTACAAGATTTAAAATTATATTTTTATATTTTATCGTGACGAGTTTTCATTTATTAGAAGTTTTGTATGAGAATTTCATAATCAATTCCATCAAAAATTTCTCTCTCCATGTATAATAGTAAGCTATTACTAGGATTAAAACCAAAATTAGGAGCAAGCATACTAATGAATATATGTTGTCTCTTTCATTTTTTACCATTTTCTTAGCAAGAACAACGATTGATTTCATTCAATATTAAGTACTTAATGCTAAATTGCATGTAAAAATTATAATATTAAGCTGATCACTAAGTACCATCAACTCTATATAAAAAAATTCTTTTGAATAAAATTCAGTGAGACCAATTAGTTTTTCAGTGTGCTATATATTTAAGAGTATAATGTAATTTCATAAAAGCACACATATAATAATAGGAAAAAAATATAAAAATATAACATATTAGTGTTATTTATATATTTTAGGTGGGAACACAAATATATTAATTAAGAAAAAATAAAAAAAATAATTATAAGAGTCAACATTAGTTTTTACATTTTTAGTGGGGTCTGTGCCCCCACTAGTCCCAAGATAGCTCTACACTAGTCTTTGGGTTATTTCAACTTTAGTTTTTGATCTTTTCAACTTTGATTTTTTTATTATAATAATTTTAGGTTCGTATATAATTATTTTAACTTTGATTTTAAATTATTTTAATTTTTTATTTTTAGTTATACAGATTTAAGCTCATTTAAAAGTGCATATATAATGCATATGATGTCCACACCACAATTTTCCTATATGACAAATCCATATTGGATGTTAACAAGACAACAACTTTTGGTGAGCAGTGTTAGTGTTTGTATTGTGTGAGTGTGTGTGATCTTTCATCTGTTGGAGGCAAGACTGTCAAAATTTTTATTTTTATAAATTATTATCTAAAAAAATTAACTGGACAGGCAAATGCCGAAACGAATTTCAAATAAAATTTTTGATGACAAACAATCAAAATAAAACTCGTGCATTCAAAATTAATTTAGAAAAATACATTTTTACCGATCGAATCTTCAACTACGATTTGAATCCGAGTTGAAACTCCTATCAGATCTTCTACTATATTCTCTTATGCGATTCTTAAATGTAAGGTGGGGTACAATCTATCAAGAATGCGTACCGGCAGAACTTGAAAAGCTTTAGTCTTAGAAGACAAGTTATGAAACTGCTTCAGCCTAACCGCATATTTATAGGGTTACAGTAGAGACCTGGAGAGTAATTATGAGTAATACTTCTAGTGGAACACAGACACGTAGTAGAGCTTTCTGTAATTAAGCAAACCTCATAGCGTATCTGTAATTATGAAAAACTAGCAGCGATTTCTGCAATTTTAATAAAATACTGAATTACAGTTCACACCACTAGAAAATTATAATTGCACTCTTACTCATAATCTTAAGACCATATACCATTGAGCTCTTATTATTAAATACTTACCATTTCTTTCCACATTAAGATTCCTGATATTCGCTAATTAAATTTAATTACTGACAATTTAATTTAAAAGACATTTTAAAATTTATTAAGCCCTTTTGCTTAATTTATTTGACCACCGAATAATCAAATTCACCTACAGGGTTTGGCCTGGTCAAAATTTATAAGCTTTTTTGAGAGCGTATAGTCAATCCCAATTTTTTGGAACGTGGATTCCATCAATAATTAATATTCATCACCGCTATCCAACTCACCAGGAATATAGACCCATATAAGATTGCACCCTCTAATGAATGAAAATAACGAATATTAAATATACGCAAATCAATAATTATTTCAGGATTGAGAGAACAAATATTATTCATAATAATCTTTGAGTGTGAATTAATTTATATAGTTAGAATAAAATTAAATACCCCAATGTATCCCGTTCAATACACACAAAGTGTACTAACACAGAGAATCGGAACAATATACGACGTTATTATCTGTTCCCCGTAAGTAAAAAAGATCTACTAAAACTCTGTGCTACAGTCGTACTGATAGTATATCCACTTTCATTTAAACTATAAACATAGAATTTATATTTTGCAAGAACCTAAAATCTGATCCTTTGTGTACAAGCCGTACTCTACACACCAGATTAAATACTGTATAAAATATTAGACATCCATACATAACATTAAAGAAATGATACATATACATTGCTTATAAAGATTCTCATAAAATAAAAAATTAATTTTATTAAAATAAAATTAAATACTAAAAATATAGTTTTTAATATATTAACTCTAGCAATCTCTCACTTGTATTCAAAACTATGCTGCTATACATTTGACTCCCATGCCCTCTACATGACCATCAAAAGTCTTATCCGGTAAATTCTTTGTAAAAGGATGTGCATGGTTGTCTCTTAATACAATTTTGGTCACAACACTTTCACATATCTGTACAATTTCTTGTATCAAGTGATACTTACGCTCAATGTGCTTTCTTTTCTTATGGAATCTTGGTTCCTTCAAGTTTGCAATCGCTCCATTATTATCACAATAAAGTGTAATAGCCAATTGAACTGAAGGTACCATATCTAGATCTAACAAAAAGTTTTTGAGCCAAACGGCCTCCTTAGCTTCTTTAAGAGCTATTAAGTACTCGGCCTCCATAGTAGAATAAGCAATACAGGACTGCTTGATACTCCTCCAACTGATAGCACCATCTCCTAAGGTAAACATATATCCTGAGGTAAACTTATAAGAATCCTTGTCAGACTAAAAATCTGAGTATGCATATCTCAAAAGTACTAGACTGTTTGCTTGGTAAACCAACATATAATTCTTAGTCCTTTTTAGGTACTTAATTATATTATTTACCGCAATCTAATACTCCTACCTTAAGTTAGACTGATATTTACTAACCATGCTAACGGTAAAGCAAATGTCGGATCTAGTGCAAAGCATAGCATACACGAGGTTTCTACTGTCGAAGCATAAAAAACTGTCTTCATCTTTTCTATCTCATCAGGTGTCTAAGATCACTGATTCTTGGATAGAGTGATTCCATGATTGAAAGAAAAAAATCTTTTCTTGAAATTCTACATGCTAAAACGAGTAAGGATATCATCGATATACTTTGCTTGTGATAAGCTCAATATCTTTTGTTTCTGATCTCGCGCAAGCTTGATCCTAAGGATGTGACTGGCTTTTTTCAAGTTCTTCATATCAATATACCTGGATAACCATACTTAAACAGTAGATAATGCCCCCATATCATTTTTGATGAGGAAGATATCGTCTACATAAAGTACTAGAAAGATCACCACACTTTCGTCACGCTTCTTGTACACACAGGACTCATCTGGACTCTGATCAAAACTATAAGATTTAATGACTAGATCAAATAGAGTATTCCAAGATCTCGATGCCTTCTTAAGTCTATAAATGTATCTTTTAAATTTGCACAACATGTGCTCCTGGTCCTTTGCAATGAATCTGTCTGATTGTATCATATAGATATACTCGTCAAGACATCTGTTAAGAAAAGCTGTCTTGACATTCATTTTTCAGATTTCGTAATCGAAATGAGCAGCAATGAATAAGAAAATTCGGATAGATTTAAGCATGGCTACCGACGAAAAGGTTTTCTTATAATCGATCTTTACTTTCTGAGTGAACCATTTAGCAACAAGCCTAATTTTGAAGGTTTCAACCTTTTCGTCCGCTTCTCTCTTCCTCTTGTAGATTTACTTGCATTCAATAAATTTTATCCCTTCGGGTGGTTCGACAAATTTCCAAACCTGATTGAAATACATAGATTTTATCTCTGAATTCATAGCCTTTTGTCAAAAATCTACATCTTTGTCTTGAAGTGCTTCATTGTAGTTATAGGGCTTGGTATCTAGTTCTGTCAAGATCTTATCAAAAGACTCTCCTAATAACATATACCGATCAGGTTGATGAATAACCCTCCCACTACGACGAGGCACAACTTGTGTCTGTGTACTAACAGTAACACGTTGTGCAGAATCAAAACCCTGTGCATCAGCACCATGTTCATGATTTGCATATGTCCCGATAATCCTCCTATTACGATGAGGTAATGTAATATCAGTGACATGTTCTTCCGTTCTACTGGTATTTTTTCTCAATTCTTCTAGAATAATTTTAACATTGGGCCTGTGATTCATAATATAATTCTCTTCTAAGAATCTGCTATTGGTGCTAACAATGACCTTATGATCCTTAGGATTATAAAATAAATCACCCTTCACTCCCTTGGGATACCCCACAAAGAAACAAATTTCTGTCCTCGATTCCAACTTACATGCGTTCTATTTCAGCACATGTGCTGGGCACCCAAAAATCTGAATGTGTTTCAAACTAGGCTTACCCCCGATCCACAATTCTATGAGAGTAAAAAGTACTGATTTAAAAGGTACTATGTTCAAAATAAAAGCCGCTGTCTCTAAAGCAAGTCTCCAAAAGGAATCAGGTAAACTTGAATAACTCATCATGGACCTTACCTACCATCTTCATAAAAGTCATATTCCTTCTTTCTGCTACAACATTCTGCTACGGAGTGCCAGGTGCAGTCAACTGAGATGTAATCCTCTTTAATGACAAGTATGTTGGAGGCAATACTGCCAAGATCATTATTTTGTAAATAATTTTTGGTAAAAATTTAATTGGATGGAAAAATACCGAAATAGGCTCCAGATAAAACTTTTGACGTCAAACGATCAAAATAAAATCCGTGCAACTAAAATTAATTTAGAAGAATTCCTTTTATGGATTAATTCTTCAACTACGATTTGATTCCGAGTTGAAACTCCTGTTAGATCTTCTACTGTATTCCCTTACGTGATTCTCGAACGTAATTTGGGCTACGAATTATCGAGAACTCGTACCAGCAGAACCCAGATATATTTAGTCTTGAAAGACAAAATATGATATATCTAATATAAAACTAGCTCAGCTTACCCGCATATATATAGGGTTACAGCAGAGACCTAGGAAGTAATTATGAGTAAAACTTCTAGTGGAACACAGACACCTACCAGCAGTTTCTATAATTATGGAAAGACGCAGCAATTTCTGTAACTTTCATAAAATATTGAATTACAGTTCACACCACTAAAGAACTATAATTGTACTCTGACCCATATTCTCAAGACCTTATTGCATTGAGCTCATATTTTTAAATGCTTACCATTTCTCCCCACATTAAGATTTTCGATACTCGCTAATTAAATTTAATTACTGACAATTTAATTTAATCGGCATCTTAATATTCCTTAAACCCTTTCGCTTAACTTATTCGATCGTCGGATAATCAAATCCACCTGTAGTGTTTAGCCTGGTCAAAACTTATAAATTTGCTTAATGAGGTATCGTCAATCCTGATCTTTCGGGATGTGAATTCTATCAATAATTAATATTTGTCATACAAATAATACTGCTATCCAACTCACCAGGAATATAGACCCATATAAGATTGTACCATTTAATGAATAAAAAAACAAATATTAAATAAATATAAATCAATAATTATTTCAGGATTAAGAGAATAAGTACTATTCATAATAACCTTAGGGTGTGAATTAATTTATATAGTCAATATAAAATTAATTACCCCAAATATCCCGTTCAATACACACAAAGTATACTAGTACGGAGAGTCAGAACAATAGACGACGCTATTATCTGTTCCCCATAACTAAGACAGGCTTACTAAAACTCTGTACCACAGTCATACCAATGGTATGTTCATTTCTATCTAAACTGTGAATATAAAATTTATATTTTGCAAGAATCTAAAATCTGATCTTCTCTGTGCAAACCGTACTCTACACACCAGATTAAATACTAAACAAAATATTAGACATCCATGCATATCAAAAAAATAATACACATACATTGCTCATAAAGATTCTCATAAAATAAAAAATTAATTTTAATAAAATAAAATTAAATACAAAAAATATATTTTTTAGTATACTAACCCTAACAAAGTAGTACTTAAACTCTCCAAAAAGGTATTCCCCTCATGATCGGATCGCAGTGATTTGGTACTTTTACCTAGATGCTTCTCTGCATCCGCCTTAAATTCTTTAAATTCCTCAAAGCATTCAGACTTACTGTACATCAGGTAAATATATCCACACTTTGAGTAGTTATCAATGAAATTAATGAAGTACTCAAAACCACTTCTAACCCAAATTGTCATAGGACCACACACATCAAAATGAACTAGCTCTAACGGTTCTTTAACTCAATAGCCTTTAAGCGAAAAAGGCCTCCTAGTCATCTTACCCTCTAAGCAAGATCACAGACTAGAAGTGTCTCCACTTCCAACGAACTCAAAGGTCCATCTATTACCAGTCTGTTTTTCCTTTTTAGATTAATATGACCTAAACGTAAGTGCCAAAGAAACGTTTAGTTCGTTAAAGAAAGAAACTTTCTCTTATATGGTAAATTATATGTATTATTCATTTTAGTTAGTTGCAGTGTAGAAGAGATTATAGTAATAACACAAAGATCATCCACTAATGTATTAGAACTGATAACTAGTTTATTATCCTTAACAATCACAGAGTTATTAAAATAAACTAAATATCGGTCTTTAACCAATCTAGAAACGGAAACTAAGTTCCTTTTAATGAAAAGTACATAAAGACAAATTAATAATTATTTCAAGATTAAGAGGATAAGCACTATTCATAATAATCTTGGGTGTGAATTAATTCATATAATCAGTATAAAATTAATTACCACAAATGTCATCTTCAATACACACAAAGTGTACTAGCACAGAGAGTCAGAACAATAGACGACGCTATTATCTGTTTCTCGTAACCAAGACAGGTCTACTAAAACTCTGTGTTACAGTCGTACCGATGTTATGTTCATTTCCTTCTAAACTATGAACACAAAACTTATATTCTGCAAGAACCTAAAATCTGATATTCTGTGTGTAAGCCGTACTCTACACACTAGATTAAATACTATATAGAATATTGTACATCCATGCATAACAAAGAAATGATATGCATACGTTGCTCATAAAGATTCTCATAAAATAGAAAATTAATTTTATTAAAATAAAATTAAATACTAAAAACATAAATTTCAGTATATAAACCCTAACAATCTCCCACTTATACTCAAAACCATGCTATACATCTGATTCCCATGCCCTCTACATGACTATCAAAAGTCTTAGTCGGTAAACTCTTTGTAAATGATCTATAAGGTTGTCTCCTGATACAAGCTTTATGTCTGACTGAAAATTTGAGTTTGTGTACTCCAAAAGTACTAGATTGTCTGCCTGATAAACCAACATATAATCTTTATTTCTTTTCAGGTATTTGATTATATTCTTTACTGCAGTCCAATACTCTGTCTGGATTAGACTGATATCTACTAACCATGCCAACGGCAAAGCAGATGTCTGGTCTAGTGCAAAGCATAGCATACATGAGACTTCCTACTACTGAAGCATAAGGAATCGCCTTCATCTTCTCTATCTCATCAAGTATCTTAGAACACTGATCTTTGAATAGAATGATTCCATGCCTAAAAAGAAAAAAATCATTTCTTAGAATTCTGCATGCTAAAACGAGTAAGGATATCATCGATATACTTTGCTAGTGATAAGCTTAACATCCTTTGTTTTCGATCTCGCACAAACTTGATCCCAAGGATGTGACTGGTTTCTTTCAAGTTCTTCATATCGAACTGTCCAGATAACTATACTTTAATCGTAGATAATGCCCCAATATAGTTTCTGATGAGCAAGATATCATCTACATAAAGTACTAGGAAGATCACTATGCTTCCGTCACGGTTCTTGTACACACAGGACTCATCTGGATTTTGATCAAAACCATAAGACTTAATGGCTTGATCAAATTGAGTGTTCCAAGACCTCGATACATGCTTAAGTCCATAAATAGATCTCTTAAGTTTACACAACATGTGTTCCTGGCCCTTTGCAATGAATTTGTCTAGTTGTATCATATAGATACACTCGTCAAGACTTTCATTAAGAAAAACTATCTTGACGTCTATTTGCCAGATTTCGTAATACAAATGAGCAACAATGAATAAGAGAATCCGGATAGACTTAAGCATGGCTACCGACGAAAAAGTTTTCTCATAATCGATCCCTTCTTTCTGAGTGAACCCTTTAGCAACAAGCCTAACTTTGAAGGTTTCGACCTTCCCGTCTGCTCCTCTTTTCCTCTTGTAGATCTACTTGCATGCAATAAATTTTATCCCTTTGGGTAGTTTTACAAGTTTCTAGACCTAATTGAAATATATAGATTCCATATCTAAATTTGTAGCCCTTTGCCAAAGATCTGTATCTTTGTCTTGAAGTGCTTCATTGTAGTTACAGGGCTCGGTATCTAGTTCTGTTGGGATCCTGTCAAAAGACTCTTCCAAGAACATATACCGGTTAGGTTGATGAACAACCCTCTTACTACGACGAGGTACTACCTGTGTCTGTGTACTAGCAGTAACATGCTGTGCAGAATCAAAACCCTGTGCATCAGCACCCTGTTCTTGATTTGCACATGTCCTGATAATCTTCCCCTACGTGAGATATTAGTGATTTGTTCTTTCGTTCTACTGGTATTTTCTCTCAGTTCTTTCAGAAAAATATTATTTTTGGACCTGTGATCCATAATATAATCTTCTTCCAAGAATCAAGCATTGGTGCTAACAATGACCTTATGATCCTTAGGATTATAAAATAGACCACCCTTCATTTTTTTGGGATATCCTATAAAAACAAAAACTTCTGTCCTCGGTTTCAACTTACTCGTGTTTCTATTCAGCACATGTGTTGGACACTCTCAATTTCGAATGTGTTTCAGACTAGGCTTACGCCCGATCTATAATTCTGTGAGAGTAGAAGGTACTGACTTAGAAGGTACCAAGTTCAGAATGTAAATCGTTGTCTCTAAAGAGAATCCCCAAAACGAATTGGGTAAATCTGAATAACTCATCATAGACCTTAACATTTCTATAAGAGTCCTATTCCTTCTTTCTGCTACACCATTCTGCTGCGGAGTGCCAGGTGTAGTCAATTGGGATGTAATCCCCTCTTATGACAAGTAGTACTTAAACTCTCCAAAGAGGTATTTTTCACCATGGTCGAATCGTAATGATTTGATACTTTTACCTAGACGCTTCTCTGCCTTTGCCTTGAATTTTTTGAATTTTTCAAAGCATTCAGACTTACGGTGCATCAGGTAAATATATCCATACCTTGAGTAGTCATCAATGAAACTAACGAAGTACTCAAAGCCACCTCTAGCCTGAATTGTCAAATGACCACACACATCAAAATGAACCAGCTCCAACGGTTCTTTAGCTCCATAGCCTTTGGCCAAAAAGGGCCTCTTGGTCATCTTACCCTCTAAGCAAGATTCACGACTACAAGTACCTCCACTTCCAATGAACTCAAACGTCCATCTGTTACCAGTCTGTTTATTTTTTTTAGATTAATATGACCCAAGCGTAAGTGCCAAAAAAATATTTGGTTCATTAAAGAAATAAACTTTATTTAATATAGTAATATTGATGTGTTATTCATTTCAGTTAGTTGTAGTGTAAGAGAGATTAGAGTAATAACATGAAGATCATCCACCAATGTACCAAAACAGATAACCCGTTTATTATCCTTAATAACCACAAAGTTATTAACATAAACCAAATATTCGTCTTTAACCAACCTAGAAATAAAAATAAAATTCCTTCTAATGGAAGGTACATAAAGACAATATCTCAATATTAAAATTCTATCTCCACTAAAACTAAGAGTGACATCTCCTACTACAACTACTGCCACCCTTGTATTATTGCCCATATGTAGGTAAATCTCCCCATCACTAACTTGTCGAGTTTCTTGGAACCCCTGCAATGAATTGCAGACATGATTAGTGGCTCCCGTATCTACACACCAGGTACCGATAGGTAACACCGCTAAACATATTTTCACAACCAGTGAACAGAAATTACCCTTTTTGTTCTACCTTTTCAGAAATACTGGACATAACTTTTTTTAGTGCCGGATTTAGTTGCAGTGAAAACATCTGCCTTTTGACTTTTTCACACCTGTCTGTGACCCACTAACTACCTTGAAAATCGTATCTCCCTGTTTCTGAAACTTTTTCTTATTTATGCCTTCCGGCTCAGAGGAAAAATATTTTTCAGAAACAAACATATTTCTTGGTATTGAAATAATACCATTTGTAGTTAAAACTATATCCAAATTATATTTTTAGTCAACAAAATTCAGTCCCGTTCGTTTATTTTCTTTGAGTATTAAAGCGAGTGGATTGAAAGCCATTTTAATACTGAGAATCACATAATTAAAAGAAACTGTTAGTTATGATGAGCAAAATTTTGAATTTATTTTAATTTAGTTCTCTCTACCATTTTAAAATTAATTTTTCAGCAGCCTGCTAACCTGAGAATATATGTCTCGATGGGAGAAAGTCTACTATCCTGCATAAGACCGACAAGCTAATTTCTTTTAATTTTACTACCTAGACAACTGATCCTACCAAGTAAAATTAAATAACTGACATTATTTCGGTCCAGTATATAATAGCAGTGACTCAAATGAGGAGAATACTATTATATACAGTTAAGTGTTAACTATCACCTAATCCCAAATTAATTGGTTCGCAATGAACCCTTCAGATGGAGAAGTGATTCACACTAACAATTATCCAGAATTATCCCTAAAGGAGGTTTGTACTGGCAATATCGCAATTAATCTGTCCATTGGGGAGGAAGATCTTACTATCGACATGCAGGATTTAATTGTATCGCCTACAAACTGGTGATGAAGACCATGGAATTTATCTGTAAATAAATTTTCTCTTCCACTTAGATTTTTAAAATATTTTTAGGGTTATAAAAATCAGTTTAATTAAAATAAATTTATTAATTTCGAAAAATACACAATCTGAAAGAATCAAACATATTTTCATGTACACGATTCCAAATATTCTGATTTATCAAACCATCTTTTCGTATTTAAATGCGTAAAAAATAAAATTTAATATGTGCGTAGTTTTTTCTTTAGCTTTTCAGCTAAGATAGTGATTAAATGTATTTATTTATTTTATTTTTT
This sequence comes from Heliamphora ciliata, assembly GCA_032360265.1. Taxonomy (NCBI): domain Eukaryota; kingdom Viridiplantae; phylum Streptophyta; class Magnoliopsida; order Ericales; family Sarraceniaceae; genus Heliamphora; species Heliamphora ciliata. The sequence goes on from JAUMHN010284209.1 coordinate 18,029, forward strand.
GTTTTACATTTTTCAAAAAATAATAATTTATTTCGATTAAATAATTTTCTATTTAATTAATTTGAAATTAATTCTCACGTTATTCCAAGATATTCAATTTTTAAAAAAAAATCATCTTAAACGTGATATTTTATAAAAATAAAATATCTAAAATTTTTTCATTTAATTAAAATTAATTAATTAAAAAAATTAATTTTATTTTTCATTACAAAATATTTTAATTAAAACAGAATTTTTTAATTAATTAAATTAACAGGATAAATAAAACAGATTTGCAATCATACACGCAGTTCATATATATATAAACACAATATGCATATATCCCGATTTTATGATCCAAGTGAAACGTTGAAACGTTTCAGTCTCATGAAGAGGATAAACTGTAATAATCTTCTTTTATCTCTGATTCATGTGTCCTGATTGCATCAGATTTTCCTAATACTATCTGATATATCAACATATATCAAATCAGTCATATATATATATATATATACACACACATCAAAACCAGCCCGAGAGAGAGAAAGTCACTGAAAACCACAAGCCACCACTGGCACCGCCTTACCGCCACTTTCAGGCAGCTCTTGTCGTCTCATTCGAGCTCCGTTTTTTACTAGCTTTATACCATTGTGTTAGCCCAAGGACTTTTTAATTTGATTTTAATGATTTTTATAATTTTTTTTCTAAGAATAAATGTTTTTAAATCGATAATATTTTATATTTTCAAAATGAAAGTGTTAACGCATTTTAAACAATCAAAGTTGACACCTTACCCAAAAAGAAATGACTTTTATCTCAAAAAGTTCAAATACTTAAAAATTCTTTAATTAGAATTTTTTGTGTTGATCTTAATTGAAAATTAAGTCAAACACTTAAGGCAAAGTATA
>JAUMHN010284319.1:0-18911 GCA_032360265.1 Heliamphora ciliata
TTTCACATATTTTTGTCCAAACATCCATTAGAACCTCATATTTTTCCTCTAACATACCTTTCATGCATACCCAAGCTAAAAACATCACCAAGCTCAAGTTTTAATTCTTACTCCCATCAACACTTAATCATCTCTCAAAATAAAATGGGTCGGGGTCTCACAAAGAAGCAGACTGTTGTCTCCCGGTCTAGTACTGAGGCCGAATCCCGAGCTATGGCATTAGCGACTACTGAGATTATGTGGCTACAACAGATTTTGACAGAGTTACACTTTTCTCTTCGAGGATCTACCAGAATCTGGGTTGATAATACATCGACTATTTATATTGCCACAAACCTAGTATTTCATGAGAATAAAACAATTGAGATTGACTGCCATTTTGTCCATGTGGAATATCAAAGAGGTGTTATGACTTTTGGGTCAATTCCTACAGGAGCCCAGGTAGCAGATATTTTCACTAAATTCCTATCGGGTCTATGTATCTTATATTTATGTAACAAGCTGGGCATGATGGATATATATGCTCCAACTTGAGGGGGGTGTTAGATATATATGTATCGTAGTAGTATCTTTACTATTATAAGTCATATTCTGTGTGTGGGTGTAGGGATGTAATGATGTCGATTAATTTTATTATAAATAAGAGTACTCGCCTATCCTTTTGGGTATGGTTTCACATTATTCTTAACAAAATCAACTTTTGGTCTGCCCAAATAGCCCCCAGCCGACTTCCCACCTACAAAAATCTGAGATGAATTTCTTAAATAAAGTAATGGCTGGCATGCAACCAATGAGAAAAAGAAAAATTAAATTAAAAGATTCTAATGCATCATTAGATCCACTTCAAAATTTCTTTATATAAAGGACCCTTTCCCACCTCCTCTTCACATTATTTTCAAAAATACTAGAGAGAGAGAGAGGGGGACCAGATTTTGTGTGCTCAAGTGTTATTCAAGAGTTCAAGAGAAAAGGGAAGAAAGAAGAAGGAGAAGAAGGAGAAGAAGCTAAGAAAGAGCAAGGAGGTTTCTACGGGTGTTTTTGAGATAGAGGAGAACGGTGCATCGGATATTTATCATTTTTAGAAAAATGTCATTTTTCTTTTAAAATAAGAAAATTTAAGATATTCGAGCACATTTTTTAAGAAAAATGAAGTCGCCACTTGTGGCACTGGAATTTAGGGGGTTTGAAATGTTTCGAAAATATGGGGGTTCAAAGATGTTTGAAAAATATTTTAACACCTTCAAAACTAAATTTTGAAAATCCATTTTTGTTGAAAGCGGAGTCGCCACTTAGTTTTTGAGAAAAATTTAGAAAAATAAAAATGGCTACTGATCTTGAAAACGTTAACCAGAGAAAGAGGGTTTGGGGGCTAAGGTACGAATCGGGGAAGGTGTTAGGCACCCCGTTTGCCCAAGCAAAAGGTTGGCCTCTACTACTCATCATTGGTTTTTTAATAAAAATTTCTCAAATGCATGCAAATAAAAAAAATAGAGGCAAAGAGAGAACATCCAAAATCAAGTATATAAAAAATACATAACATATGTACATAGCACATCAAATCAAAACAAATAAAGGGATAAAATCCTAAATTCTATGGCTTGCAATTTCTAGCTAAAGGATACATGGAACACACCCGCTTGTAATTTCATAAAAATAAATTAACTGTCATGATTTTCATAAAAGAACAAAGCAAGCATACTTAAATTATCTAAACATGGGTAGTTGCAAAATGAGCCAAACTACTCTAAATATGCATTTAAAGAAGATAATTAAAACATGCATAATCATACATTTAAAGAAATATTAGCATGATGAGTATTTAACACTAAAAGTAAAGAAAACTTACTAACAAAGAAGATAATGGTTTCATAACAAAGAGAATTTAAAGGTTTGAAGAAAAGGAAAATAAAGAAAATTATTCTAGAATGAAAAAGTTAGAAAATGTTATTAAACTAAAGAGAAAGAAAACCTAACTATTTACATTTTATGCTTTAAAAGAGACAAAAGAAAATAAAAGAAAAGAAAAGAGAATAAAATTACTATAATAAGAGAAATTTTATACTAACATTTAAAGATTAGTTTAAGAGACTTTTCTGATATATTTTTTTGGTTTAACAAAAGAAAAGAAAAGAAGAATAAGGTAAAGCATTATTAAAAAAAAGGAAAAGAAATGAAAAAAAAATAAAGAAGAAGAAAATAAAACTATATTACAAGGAAAACAAATAAGGCTACATTATAAGGAAAATGAATGAAAATAAAACAATGCTAAAAAGAAAAATTACACTACTATGAAGAAAAAAAAAGAAAATGGGAAATAAATGAAGGAATATTAAACGTAATACTTAAAAGAACAAGACATTAATATTACAAGAAAAGAAAAGGAAATAAATAAAAAAATAAAAAGAATGCTAAAAAAATAAGCAAAATTAAATACAACTATTTAATTAAAATGTGAAATGTAGTATTTATTACTACATTCACATAAATGCAAGTGCATTATTATAATAATTAACAACATTAATAAGTTGTAATTGCTAAGATATGTTAGCACTAATTTAATGAATTAAAGAAAAAGACAATGTACTTAGTGTGGATGTGTAAACTAAGCAATTAATTAAAAGATTGAACTAAATGAAGCAATCTAAACAATAACCAAGGTCAATTACATAAGCAAAAGAAATGTAAAAATTGAAATTGAAAGTTAACCCGATCACTCCAATAGAGAGGAAATGGAGTTTAGAATGATCGGGGATCCACATGAGGTAACTAGATTGCCGGGGAATCCTCAAGTCGGAAATGTACTTCAACGGTCTACTTTTCAGGTGGTGATCCAAGCTAGGGTTTTAGTATCGGTTGGAGGCTCGACTCTCAGTACTTTAACAGGGTTTCGACGTCAAGGCTCAGAATTGCTCGGTGACTCAGTAGAGCTTCTCTCTCTAAACCTCTATTTAATTTCCTGTCCCTGAAAATGTACCAGAGGTACAGTATTTATAGAGTTCTTCAACCAATGAGGTGCTGCCACGTTTTAAGACACATCAGGCCATTTGGAGTTGGCGGTCGCCACAATGCAAGTTGGCAGTTGCCATGTTTTTCAAAGGTTCTCCAAGGTTCTTTTGGCAGTCATCACAATGCAAGTTAGCGGTCGCTGGTTTGGAGGTGGCGGTCGCCACTTTGGGCTAGGGTTTTCAAGAGGTTCTATTGGCGGTCGCCATAATGAATATGGCGGTCGCCTTACTTGGACAGTAAGTTTCGATGATTTGATAAAATTTCATTGGTTTAAAAATTTTAGATTCAAATACCGAGCTTGGATCACTTCCCGAGGATCGCACTGAAGCACTATTTCACCTGTTTTCATCTTCGAATTCACCTAAGATTAGGCGGGGTCAAATTGGGGTGTCTATAGTTGCCCCTCTTTGATATAACTTACATAGCAATGCGTGAAGCTAGTTATATCAAAGACCCAGAGATAACAACCATTTGTCTGAGCCGTCAATCTTAGGCCCCAAACGCATAAGTGTGCATGTGATGTTGGTCGTACTCAAATTTTCATCGAGCTGCCTACTTACCCCCTTTGCTAGGGATCAGAGCAGAACGTAGTTCAGGGGGCCAAATGCAAGGATTTAAGATAAGAAATATGATGCATGACAAGTATAGTGTAATGCAGACATGCGAGTCAGTTTAAGGTTATGAGGAGGACTGATGAGTTAGTTTATGGTCGTGAGAAGGACCGACGAGTCAATTTAAGGTCATGAGGAGGACCAACAAATCAGTTTAGGGTCATAATGAGAATCGATGAGTCAGTTTAGAGTCATGAGGAGGACCGACGAGTCAGTTTAGGGTCATGATGACGACCGCCGAGTCAGTTTAGGATCATGAGGAGGATCGACGAGTCAGTTTAGGGTCATGAGTTAGGGTCGTGAGGAGGACCGACGAGTCAGTTTAGGGTCATGACGAGGACCGACGAGTCAGTTTAGGGTCGTGAGGAGGACCGATCAGTTTAGGGTCATGAGGAGGACCGACGAGTCAATTTAGGGTCATGACGAGAACCGAGAAAAACATCAAATTAATAGGTTGAGTTAAGACTTAAATATTTGAGACGAGGTGCGGGATAAAGTTATGACTTAGATTTATCGGAAGCGAGATTAAAAGACAAGTTACTGCTTTAAATTTACCAAAAAGGATAACTGCGAATTAATTGGTCGAGTTTAGACCAAAAAATTCGGGACTCGATTTAAAAGCTAAGTTACGATTTAAAACTAGATTTATCGGAAGGAGAAAACACCTAAAAAAGATAAGGGTTTAAAACACACAAAATTATTTTTAGAATCATTTCTAAATATAAATTTTTTTTTCGAAGTATTTTTAAGAAACACCCGAGATTATAAAATCATTTTTCGAAAAGCTCTAATGTGAGACCCTGACCTATTGTTTTTGGAATAATTTCAGGATTGACGGAGTTAGAGTTAATCTTTGACCTCGAGTGTTGGGGTTTGTGCTTCTTCATAATAGAACTATGAAGTACAACATGAGCGTGCGAGTTTTACGCTTATTCGGGTTTGAAAGAGGCTTATTTGGCTAAAGTTTGAGTTGAAAAACCAATTTTACGTCAAAAAACACACTACCCAGTAGTTCAGTCGACTAGAGGGCTTGGCCCAGTCGACTGAATCAAAAATTTTGAGTTCAGTCGACTGGACATGGGGGTTCGATCGACTGGACAGAAAGTTTTTGGCGTTTTCTATAAATATCATACGTGGGAGATATTTTGAGATATTTCCATTTTCCAGATCTGGTTTCATCTCCCGAAAACTCTGCCTTCTCTCTAGATTTTGATGGGCCCGGGGCTCGATTTTTAGCAAACTGATAGCGGATCCTTGATGTCGGTGCTGGGGACTTTGCATATATTCAGACAAAATTCCATTTCGTCGAGGTTTGATTTTTGAGGCTTCAAGTTTTGACTCACCGAGGTAGGATTCTAGACCCTACTGCTTATAAAGGGTGTTATGTGTAATTATATGTGTTTTTACCGGGTAGAAAATACATCGAATGTCATATTTATGTTTAAACCATGTTTTTCAAGTAAAAAGTATGTTTTTTTATTTTCTTGGTTTATTGCATTATATGGCATGTGGGCGTGTATGGTTTTCAAAAGTGGTTTTGAAAACGGTGGGTTTCTGTGAAAATCTCAACACTTGGTGTTTTGGAGGTTTTGGAGCTAACCTTTGTGGGTAAGTCTCGGTTTTTTTAACGTTTTGTTGAAAACGGGAAAAAATATTTTGAAATATTTTTGTTTGATCTCCATGTTAAGGAATATATCTGTTTATACATGTTTAATGTATATTTGTGGAAACGTTTTGGTTTTGTGGAAAGGTTTTGGTTTTGGAAATGATTCTTTAGATGTACCGGGATAGCAGGTATATGGCACGATTTACCCTTGGTGGAAGTCCAGAAATGTGCGTAGTGTAAATACCTTTGTCCTTTAGGGTAATTCCCGTAGAGAAGGTGGTAGGTGCTCTTTTCCTTCAGTGTTAGTCCGTAAAGTTAGCTTTTACGTTATGATGCTTCGTATAGAACTTGCATTTACCTAACCGGTCCTACGATGTGTAGGGATTGGGTAAGGGGCCAGAATCTGTAGTTGCTACCTCTGTCCCCTTGTGCGGAGTTGGTACATAGGAATCATTTTTCTTTCTCCTCGACTGTGTGACCCGAGTGGAGCATACTATTTTATTGGTTTGTTTTCCTCGGCTGTGTGTGTTTCGAGTGAAAAATATCTTTTATCGTTCCTTAGTGTGTGATCTGAGTGGGAAAATAACGTTTTGGTTACTGCTTTTCTTTAACTATGAAAATGTTATTTTGCATTGTTTAAATGCTTGGTTTGTGGATGGAAAACTATTTAGGAGGCTTATGGGAGTCTGATGGAAAAACTTGGGATTTTATGATGTAAAACCTTTTTGGCTTTGAAGTTGAGTTAGCTCCCACTATATATGATTGCATATCCTGTTTTACAGCTTTATAGTTTGTTTCTAATGGGTTTCGGTGTGGGATTTTGTCTTAAAACCTTTTCAAGTGGACGTGGTCCTGTAGGGTGACCTTGAGGTGCCTGGAGGTGGCTGTTGGCAAGACCTTGTCGTTTGGTCTTTTTTAGGTAGTTTATACCTTTCTATATATGTTTCATGTTGGTTGTAGCATGTTGTAAAACATATGTAATTCGTATGAATGTATGCATGTTTTAATGCTTACGAAAGAACGTTGAGCTGTTGTTTCACTGTTTTATTATTCAAATGGTTTATGTTGTTTTGCAAACTCTTGCACTTCGAAGGAGATTTTAGAATGGATTATAAACCTTTTTAAAAGATTTTCTTATACAAAACTTTTATTTTATTTTTAAATGGCTTGCTTGTGGGGCCATAACAGTAGTCTCTTGACTACTCTATTAATATCAACTAAACCCTTAGTAGTATGCTTTTACAAAAGTTTTATCCTTGCTTGGGCTTTGGGTTGTTATCCCTTGTGTTGGGGCAGCTAGGTGGGTACAGGTAGGCTATTTGTGTGACCCGGAGTTTGGGGCGTGACAACTTGGTATCAGAGCTCTGGGTTCGAATACCTATAAGCTGTGGGAAGAGGGTGTGTTACCTTGTGAGGATGTGTGTGTGCTTAGTTTCCAGTGTTTTGAACATGAGCATGTTGATGTTGTGTATATGTGAGCATGGAGGTTGGACCTTAGGATTTATTAATCTTGCCTTCGAGCGTTTGGATTAACAAACTTGGGAGCCAAGTTAGAAACGCATTTCGCGGATGTGATTTCTAGTAAGGAATCTAAGTAGGTTATCCAAAGTGACGAGTCATTCTTGTCGGTTCTCCTCAGTATCTGTGTTGTGTCTGCATGATTATTGTGGCTATGTGTTAGCATGATTATGTGGTATGTGTTAGGAATAACACAATAGATCGACCTTAGGTTGTCGTGTTTTATGTTTTCTTTATATATGACTTGTAAACCCTTAGAGACAACGAGACCGTGGTTTGCGTCTTGGGTGTGCGACTCGGTTGTTATCAGTTGTAGAGGTAAGGTTATGGGTTGAGCGTCAATCGCTTGGCATGTTATGGGATTCGTCAGTAAGGTTAGCTTCGGTTAGCAAACTGTTGAGTGTTTGCATGCGCATTGTTTTGTTTGGGTGTAGTCAAGGTATGGTTGATGGCTTTGGCTATGATAGCCGACTCCTCTTGAGAGTTGCAGTTATGTTCGGGTGATGGGGTGTCAGAGACCCAGGGAATCAGTCGTTATGACTAGATTGGTGCATAGATCTGTGGATTCTGATATTCCCTTTTGGGGTTTGGTGTACGTAGCTCTGGCCGTGTGACGGATTAGGTACGTCGTGAGCCATGCTATGTCATGAGCCGTGTACTCAGGATGGGGTATAGACAGGAGCATAGTGGATGGGAGCGTGATAATCCTTGGCCGGGCGTATGTTGAGATAGCAGAACGTGAGTGGTTCTTGGAATCTCCCTACTTGCAAAATGTCGATGGTAGTTAGAGTTATCTGATGACCTTGGACGTTGCATACCTTCTTGGGGTTCGAGAATTGAGTTCCGAATGAGTGAGCTCGATGATCTGGGGATGAGTATGAGTTGCAGATATGCTGGGAAGAGCGTGGCTCACGATTGTGTTGGAATGTGTAAGGGTTCAGGTTATAATTCTAACTTGCAACAAGTAGTAGTTCTATGAGATTTCTACGAAGACACAGGTTTGTGGTCTAGTCGTTACCTTTGTGATCAGGGGTTCGTGTTTGGGAATCGTGCTGGGTGCACGTGGTTGGCTTAGTGTTGTGACGGTGTATCCTGAGAATGATATGACCGAAGGTTGTTCGTGTTCCACCTTAGGTTCAGAGATGGGTATGTTATTTACCCATGGGAACGAAGTGTGGAAGGTGTCTGTATGGTTGTGGGATGAAAGATCTCAAGATTGGGTTTCTTGTTTGATGTCGTGCGTTGTCTATGTGAGTGTTGGACAGTGGATTCGAGGCCGTGATGTGGCTGTGGTTTGCCTAGCAGGAGTTAGGTGAGTAAGCACGACCTTGTGAAGAGAGGTTTAGGCGCGATGAGAAGGTTGCCATGTGTCTCTGTGTATGGCTGGTGATGAGATCGTAGTTCCATGGGATGTGTTATACAAGGTGTGCGGATTGATGGTATTTGTATGTGTGCGAATTACATTGAAGGGTTGAAAGTTTGGTGTAGCGGATGGTCTGAGGACCGTGATCGTGGTTGACAGCAGCTGTTTGACTGTGGTCGACGTGGCTTCAAGGTAAAGTTTATAGGGTTCTTTGAGGATCGAGTTTTGATGAATACTGGGAGTACACTGAGATTAGGTCATGGGTTTTGTTGACCCCCTTTGTTTATTTCTTTTTCTTTCTTCTTCTCTAGACGGAGAGAGAGTTTCTTGTGGACTGTTGTCTAGTGTGAGTTGTTTCATCTCGGTTGGACGGAGATGCCGGGTTCTTGATTGAGTTGGATTTGGTTGTGTCCTCAGACAAGTCTTATGGATTTGTACCCGTGTTGAGGTCCTTTGAGTATTCCTCAGAGACTTGTATCACTGTGATCGAGTGATTTTGGGTTTGCTTCTTCATGGCTTCAACGTGCGATTCATGGCTACGTGCCTTCTTGTGTGTGGAGTATCTGTCTGTGTGACATGGAATCTGATTGCTCTCGCAATTGAGGACCGTAAGGAATCGCATGATGGGGTTAGTGCTATCCCACGGTGGAAGACCGTAAGAGAGTACGTTTAAGTGTGGTAAACATGATAAGTTGTGGTAACCTAGCCGGTGTGGTTCGTCTGTATGATGGTTGAACCAGTTGGGTTGTGTACCCTGTGAGGTCCCGTTGGTGGACTAGGACTGCTTATGCTTATCCTTATGGACAAGAGAGTTGGTGTTGAGATACTGTATTCTTTTTGCAGTGATCAACAATGAATCCTTAACCGTTGTGTGTAGCTTATTCTGGGTTATGCGTGTATGGTCATACTTCTTGCTTTTCGCTGGGTGGGAATTTTGTCGGCAAAGTCCAGTTGGGATATCTACATGTGAGTTTTTGGTGGACTCGAGAATCTGGGTTTAGGTTCTATTTGAGGACTTGCAACTGTTCAGAGTTCTTAGAGTTGAGGAGAGGTTGTCGACTACGATAAGCATTGTGCTTTAGCATAACAGTTTGTTTGCACGGTGATTCCGAGAACGTGGTAAGGTAAGAGTCAGGAAGGATTCAACGTTTGAGAAGCCTTGGTGACCATAGTCTATTGGGCCGAGGTGATTGTTTGGTTGGGAACGGAAGGGCCATGATGAGTTCTGCATATGAGGGATTTGCTAAGTGTAAGAGGCAAGTCTTGGTCGGTTACGTGACAGACAAGTCTGAAGTTCGAATATTCAGCCATTGTGGATTCAAGGAACCCATGTATGTGTTCTGCGTTAGGGTGGATGTCGGAGGATGGTCATCATGTTTGCCCTGTCAGACGACAGCGATCCTGTGTGATTTGAGATGGATTTGTAGTCTTGGTATCAGTGATCTGATAGTGAGATGTGGAGACATGAAGTGTGTGGTTAAGTGACTTGTTGAGGTCAGGTGACTTGATAACTGTGAGGCCGAATTAATTTTCGGTCAGATTGGTTTTTAGTCGTGTGGAACCTTATCTGGGATAATGGTATGTTGCTTAGTGTTCTCCTGTGTGAGAATTGTGATTCGTAATGGAAGATTGAATTGAGGATGAAGGTTTGGAAGTGTTCTTTGGTGTTCTAGATGAGTAAGTGAGCTTCTCTCTTTAGTTGGGTGTTTGTGTTGTGGCTCGTGGATGGGTGTTGTGTCAGCTTCGTGGTGACGTTGTTGGCATCAGTAGGGTAATGAGGTGATATCAAAGTCGGTGGTCGTCTGGTGATTGTCGAAAACTCGAGTAAAGTTTGTGCACAGGGTGTGTGACTTCGTGTGATCGATATCAAGGTTCGACATTTTGTGTTTGGACTCGTGAGGATAGTCCTTAGTGGGTATTGTGAGGTATAATTGAACTAGTTTATGGCAGTAAGAGTGAGATGGTAGATTGGTCTCGTGTGATGCCTTTGCTGCTGGAGTGGTTTGTATACGATGTGAGTTGGATCTTAATCTAATGTTTCATGGATGACAGTGGTGTCAGTGGGAGTTTGCTGTGTGATCGGTTTGTGTGGAGATCGATTCTTCAAGTTGTGTTTTCCACGTGTGATGATGATTTTGGGATTTCAGTTGCTGAGGCATGTCTACTGTTGTACAGTGTCACTGGGTGTTCGGCTTGAGTTTTTGTGTTCAATTTTGGGGACGAAATTCCTTTAAAACGGGAAGAGTTGTTAGACCTTGACCTATTTTATTTTTGGAATAATTTCAGGATTGACGGAGTTAGAGTTAATCTTTGACCTCGGGAGTTAGGGTTTGTGCTTCTTCATAATATAACTATGAAGAACAACGTGTGCGTATGAGTTTTACGCTTGTTCGGGTTTGGAAGAGGCTTGTTTGGCTAGAGTTTGAGCTGAAAAAATAGTTTTGCGTAAAAAAACACACTACCCAGCAGTTCAATCGACTGGAGGGCTTGGCCAAGTCGACTAAATCGAAAATTTTGAGTTCGGTGGACTGGACATGGGGGTTCGGTCGAATGGACATAAGGTTTTTGACGTTTTCTATAAATATCAGGCGTGGGAGATATTTTGAGATATTTTCATTTTCCAGACTAGTTTCTTTCTCCCGAAACATCTGCCTTCTCTCTAGATTTTGATGGGACCAGGGCTCAATTTTTAGCAAACTGACAGCGGATCCTTGATGTCGGTGCCGGGGGTTTCGCATATATCCGAATAGAATTTAGTTTCGTCGAGGTTCGATTTTTTAGGCTTCGAGTTTTGACTCACCAAGGTATGATTTTAGGCCCTACTGCTGTATAAGAGTGTTATATGTAATTATATGTATTTTTACCGGGTAGAAAATACATCGAATGTCATATTTATGTTTAAACCATGTTTTTCGAGTAAAAAGCATGTTTTTCACTTTTCTTGGTTTATTGCGTTATATTGCATGTGGGCATATGGTTTTCAAAAGTGGTTTTGAAAACGGTGGGTTTTTGTGAAAATCTCAACACTTGGTGTTTTAAAGGTTTTGGAGCTAACCTTTGTGTTTAAGTCTCGATTTTTGTAACGTTTTGTTGAAAACAGGAAAAAACTTGAAATATTTTTGTTTGATCTCCATGTTAACGGATAGATCTGTTTATACATGTTTAATGTATATTTGTGGAAACGTTTTGGTTTTGTGGAAAGGTTTTGGTTTTGGAAATGATTCTTTAGATGTACCGGGATAGCGGGTATTTGGCACGAGTTGTCCTCGGTGCTAGTCCGAAAACGTGCGCAATGTAGGTATCTTTGTCCTTCGGGGTAGTTCCCGTAAAGAAGGTGATAGGTGCTCTTATCCTTCTGTGTTAGTCCGTAAAGTTAACTTTTACGTTATGGTGTTTCGTATAGAACTTGCATTTACCTAACCGGTCCTATGATGTGTAGGGATTGGGTAAAGGGGCAGGAATCTACAGTTGCTATCACTGTCCCCTTGTGACGGAGTCGGTACATAGGAATTATTTTTCTTTCTCCTCGGCTGTGTGACCCGAGTGGAGCATACTATTTTATCGATTTGTTTTCCTCGGCTGTGTGTTCTGAGTGAAAAATATCTTTTATCGTTCCTCCGTGTGTGATCTGAGTGGAAAAATAACGTTTTTGTTACTGCTTTTCTTTAACTGTGAAAACGTTATTTTGCATTATTTAAATGCTTGGTTTGTGGATGGAAAAGTGTTTGGGAGGCTTATGGGAGTCTAATGGGAAAATTTGGGATTTTATGATATAAAATCTTTTCGGCTTTGTAGTTAAGTTAGCTCCCACTATATGATTGCATATCCTATTTTACAACTTTATAGTCTATTTCTATTGGACTTTGGCTCACAGTGTGGGATTTTGTCTTAAAACCTTTTCAAGTGAACGTGGTCCTGTTAGGTGACCTTAAGGTGCCCAGAAGTAGCTGTTGGCAAGACCTTGTCGTTTGGTTTTTGTTAGGTAGTTTATACCTTTCTATATATGTTTCATGTTGGTTATAACATGTTGTAAAATATATGTAATTCGTATGAATGTATGCTTGTTTTAATGCTTACGAGATAACCTTGGGATGTTGTATCATTGTTTAATTACTCAAATGGTTTATGTTTTTTTGCAAACTCTTGTACTTCAAGGGGGATTTTAGAACGACTTACAAACCTTTTTAAAAGATTTTCTTATGCAAAACATGTATTTTATTTTTAAATGGCTTGCATATGGGGCCATAACAGTAGTCTCTTAACTACTCTTTTAATATCAACTAAACTCTCCGTAGTACGCTTTTACAAAGGTTTTAGCCTTGCCTGGGCTTTGGATTGTTATCCCTTGTGTTGGGGCGGTTTGGTGGGTATAGGTAGGCATTTTGCGTGACTCGGAGTTTGCGGCGTTAAATCTAAAGATCATTTTTAGAAGAACACACACACTAAATTAAAATTTTTAAAGAAAAATAATTAAAGATTAATTTTTCTAATAAAATAAGGAGAAAATAATCTATATTAATAAAATAGATGCACACGAAGAAAATAAAATGCATGTAAATAAGAAGATAAACAAAAATATACATTAAAATCCCCAAATAGCCCCTCTTAAACCCCAAAACGTCATAATGGCAAACTAACCTGACGTGACCTTTGGAAACCTGACAGTCGCCAAGCCCAAACCCATTTGACACGGCGGCCGCCAGGTAAAAACCCTTCCAACATGGCGGTCGCCATGTGACGTTTGAAAAACATGGCGGTCACCTACATTCCATAAGGCAGCCGCCAACTCGAAGCGCGTATATAGTCTTCTAGGCGCGCTGTTTTCCTCATTCGCGCATCACTCTTCTCTCTCTTTAGCTTCTATTCTCTCAGAATTCTCTCAAAACTTCTAAGCCTTCTCTTGCTTTCTCCTTGCTTCTTTCTGCTTCACACGATGTTCACACTACTTTTTGTGATCCCTTTTCTCTTTATGGCGGGCCAAGGCCATGGAGATGACGACCTTGTGGAACGACGGGGCCTATCTGCTATTGAGAGTTCCCCTATGGGGACTCTTAGAGGCACGACTTCCAATCTTCCTGCTGGTGGGTTCACCTCCACGCTGCCTTCTGCTGCTATGGACACTCTGGCTCTCGAGGCGGAGCGTGCCTCCTATCGGGCTGCTGAAGAGGCACTGGCAGCCGCCGAGGCACAGGCTGCTGCGAATGCTGCTGCTGAGGCCGCTATGGCCGATTTCTTTGATCCTGATGCTGGAGAGGGTCATTTGGCGCCCTTCAACCCGCATACTTACGCTCCACTACCCAATCGTGTAGTTCCGCGCAGGATGAGACGCTATGAGCCTCCCACCGATGCGGTTGCTGCCGATGTTCTTCTACGGGAGCCTGACCACCATATTTCTCGCCGGTGACCTTTGGTATGTACCCTATCCTTACTGTTTTAATATCAAAGCATGATATATCAAACGTAGACGCAAGCCTAGAATCCCCTATATGGTGGTTTAATACGTTGATGAATGATTTTGATGATGTGGATGATGATTGATGAGATTTGAACTTAGCTTAGGTACCTTTGCAATGGAGATTAAAAAAGTAGGGACACCAAGGATTTGAATAAACAATGAAAGAAAATTGTGATTATTTTAATGAAAATCACAAAATAAAAAGCTTGAAATTATTTATTTTTTTTTTTTTTTTGGGAAGATTTTTGAAAAATCATAGGAAAATGTTTTAGAAAATTTAGAAAAATTTTGAAAAATCCAAAAAAAATTTAGAAAATTCCAGAAAATTCTATGGAGAATTTTCAAAAAGACTTTGAATTTTTTAGAAAAACCTAGAAAATTAAGGAAATTTTTTGAAAAAGACATAGAATTTTTTAGAAAAACCTAAAAAATTAAGGAAAATTTTTTAAAAGACTTGGAATTTTTTTCGAAAATCCTAGAAGATTAAGGAAATTTTTTTGAAAATGACTTAGAATTTTTTAGAAAATTGAGGAAATTAAGGAAAGCTTAGAATATTTTTAGAAATTTGAGGAAAATTTAGGAAAATTCTGAAAATCTTAGAAAAATTTTAAGAAATTTCTGAAAATATTTAGAAAATCCTAGAAAATTTATGTTGATTTTTTTTTTGAATATTGGGGCAAATTTTCAAAGATTTCTAGAAAATTAATTCTAAAAGGTTAGGGTAAATAGGGACAAAACACAAATATCAAAGGGAATAGATTATTTTATTATTATTATTATTATTTTATTTTATTTTATTTTTATTTTTATTTATTATTTTTTTAAAGAATGATATTCACAAAAAGATAGAGATTTGCCTGGCGCGCCAGGGCCTAGGATTCCTAGTCTCGAAAGGTCATCACTTATTCACGAACCTAGGGTAGGAAGGTTTGACTGATTTATCAGGGCTTGAAAGAACCGAAAGATCGTCACTTACACACGAACCTAGGGTAGAAAGGTTTGCCTGGTTTATCAAGGCTTCAAAAAACTGAAGGGTCGTCACTTACACAAGAACCTAGGGTTTTTATTGCTTTCAAATGTTTTTCTGCATTTTACTCGCTTGATCTGCTTTTATATGTTTTCTGCTTGCCCTCTCCTTTCAGGCTGGTCACTATGTCCGTGGCTTCAGAGGTTCTACCTCTGGAGAGGTGTTGGAGTGGTATGATACCCTCCTTACTCCCAGTCGGGCTTATATTGATGCCTCTGGTTTTGCTCCCTTCATACCCTTGTCGGGTAGAACAAGCAACGACCGGGTATGGTTGACTGCCCTGGCTGAGCAGTGGTGGGATACCACCAACTGCTTTCATTTTACCACATTCGAGGTTAATCTGACTCCTCTGGACTTTACGCTCATCACCGGCATTCGGGTTGGAGGGGCCCCTATCCCTTTTGACCCGACCATTGCTGGTTCTGTTGATGCATTGATGCACTTCCTTGGAGCTAATCCCACCCAGATGGACAGAGACCAGGTCCGATATACCTGGTTCTTCGAGAGATTCAGACATTTCCAGTGCACTGAGCCTCACCACTACGAGTGAGTCGCCCAGGGTTTTCTCATGTATATGTTCGGTACCTCCTTATTTTTGAATAAGGAGAATATCATACATTTGCACTACCTGGGTGCCCTCGCTCGCCTCAACCGTGTTGCTGCATTTGACTGGGGAGGAGCTGCCCTCGCCACCCTTTACGGCTTCATGAGGACTCTTACTCAGTTCCCCCAGGAGCTCAGCATTGGGGGATACTGGAGGGTTTGAGAGGTATGATATAGTTTCTGCAGTTCTCTATTCATTTTTGTTATATGTTATTGCTTGCTGACATCTTTTCCTTTGCAGCTGTGGACCTATGAGTTCCTCGAGCTTCACGTCCCGACGAACTCCTCAGCAGACCCTTTAGTCATTCCCCGAGCAGCCCGGTGGTCTCGTGGGCTAAAGGGGAAAAAGGTTGGGGGAAAGGATATTGATCGCTTCTCAGTTTCACTGGACCGGCTGACCCCTGACTAGGTATCATTTTCGCTGCTCTCTATTATCATACTGTACTGTACTGTACTATTCCTGTTCTTTCCTGCTCTGTACACTGATCACTGTATTCTATTCACTGATCGTTATACTGCACTGCATTTACTGATTACTATATACTGCACTGTTCACCGTACTCTACAAGTTCATTGGGATGTCTAACATGGAGTAGAGGATCGGGCTGGCGCAGACCTGATGTGCAGCCGGGATATCGCTTCTAGGCAGATCCTGTTGGAGGGTCCATTTGGATGGGAGAACTATCTAGGAGAGCGAGTGGTTCGCCAGTCGCTTGGCCTGGATCACTTCCGGATCCCAGTGGTTCCTCCGGCCTGTATGCGCTGGACCGATCATCTGAGCCGAGTCAATCTACTCCTGAAGTTGGTGGGGAATTTAGCTACTGAGTTGCTGGTGGCAAAGGGGGATTACACTGCTTGGGCCTAAGCTCATCTACTGGGTCCATTAGGACCCAACCCGGCTGCCCCAGCTGGCATGAGGCGGAGACATATGCCTCCTTGGAGCTACTGCTGCTGCTGTTGGAGGAGTTGGGGTTGTTGAGGTACCTTGGACGGTGTCGTCCTTTATCGCCAGGTATCCTTTTGATATCCTCATCCCGATTCCTTCGGCTTCAGAGTTTCGACCAGAGCATGCTCAGGTTTGACTCTCTTCTCACTATCTCTTTTTCGTCTTTCTTCATTCGTAGACCGCTCAGTTCTGTATTATTTCTTGACAGATGGATCAGGCTTGGCAGGATCGTCTTATGTTGGTGGTGAGCAGCATGCGGACCCTCATCCGCCTGTATGATGCAGTCTTACGTGCAGTTGGGGTTCTATTCATTCCTTTACCGGTAAGTATCTCTTCCTTTGTCTTGTCATTATATTCTGTACTTTATTCTTACACTTGCTTCTCTTTTCCAAGCACCAGTAGCTGCCACTGGCGCAATACCTCTACCAGCTCTTGCTCAGCCTTTTGCTCTGGCCCCATTTTCAGCACGAGGTTGTGGGTCCCGTGCCACTTCTCGAGTACATCCCCAAGGATCTATTTCATCTGCTCGGAGTTAATCCAGGGTCATATCTTCCTCCTCTGGCAGCGACGATGGTGACGAATTTGATAGACTCTTCGAGGATGACAGCTTGAAGGAGGCCGGTTCTTCTTCCTGCCGAGTCCGCCCGAGGCATGAATGAGAGAGAGAGAGCCCCCAGTTACTTTTATATTTTCATTTACATTTTATGGGCCTGCGTGCCCCTATCAATACTTATTAGGCCTGGGTGCCCCAGTTTACATTTTGATACACCTTACTACTTTTTGATGCGTTTTGGGCCTTCGTGACATTTATTGCCTTATATTCATCTGCTTGTATGGTTCTCTTTCACTTATTGCTCAAAATGTATAATATGAATGTCAAAACCTACACATAATGTAGAAACCACAATTTGATACATGTTTGCCACCTTTTAACATGGCGGTCGCTAGAATCAACATTGCGGTCGCCAGTTCCAACATGGCAGTCGCCTGGTCAAAGGGATGATGTCACTGTACGATTTCCTTCCAAGTTGGCGGTCGCCTACTCCAAGGTGGCGGTTACCACTTTGATGGAACTTTTTTTGCTTTTTCTATCTCCAGCCTTTTCCTGCTTTATAAATACAGCCCTGGAGGCCCCATTTTCTGTTGTTCTGACCCAAATGGCTAGCCCCCTTTCTTCATGGATTGAGGCATTCTCCCAAATTGAACATTTAAACTTTGTCCCTTTCGGTATCAACTCCTTATTTCCTCTCATGGCCATAAAGATTGACGGGCCTCTACTGAAAGCGGCTGCTCAGTTATTGGACCCGCAATCCCATGTCTTTCGGTTTGGCCTTGAAGAGCTATGCCCTACTGTGGAGAAATTTGCTGCTATTTTGGATTTGGCTCCTCGAAGCTCCGTTGTGGTTCCCACTTTCTTTCTTTCAACCCGTCAACAAGTGATACAGCTTTGTGGTCTATCTAAGATGGAGGCCTCTCTTCTGACACAAGATGACTGTCTTGACATACCCTGAATCATTGACAAATTCCGTCCTACTGGTGACCTTAGTGACCTCGACTTTTAGCTGCGGCGACATTATGCTCTTTGCTTCAGTCTTCTTGCCCAATATCTTCTTGTCCCTTATGATGGGCGAGTTAGCTATACATTAGTTGACATTGCTGGCCAGATGTGGATGGGGAAGGATTTTGTACCACTTGTCTTAGCAGAGACACTGCTGGGTTTAGATGCCGTTCACCGTGGTGAGACCACCACCTATGCTGGCAGCCCTTTACTTCTTTAGGTAAGCTCAACATCTTTACTCTTCACCAAACCTTCTGTCACACTACAAAGCTTTTCTCTTACTGTTCTAACTTTCGCTATAGATTTGGTTGATGGAGAAGGTAAATCTTGTGCAGAAATCACCCACTTATAGTGGCGTTGGAATTTAGGAGTTTTGAAAATATTTTAAAAATATAAGGATTCAGATATGTTTAGAAAATATTTTAACACCTTGAAAATAAAATTTTGAAAATCCCTTTTTGTTGAAAATAGAGTCGCTACTTAGTTTTTGAGAAAAACTAAGAAAAAACCAAAAATAGCTTACTGATCTTTAAAATGTTAACCAGAGAAAGAGGGTTCGGGGGCTAAGGTACGAATCGAAAAAGGTGTTAGGCACCCCGTTCGCCCAACCATAAGGTTGGCCTCTACTAATCATCATTGATTCTTTAATAGAATTTCTCAAATACATGCAAATAAAAAAATAGAGGTAAAGAGGGAACATTCAAAATCAAATATGAAAAATGCATAACATATGTATGTAGAATGCCAAATAAAACAAATATCAAAATGAAAATCCTAAGTCCTACGACATGCAATTTCTGACTAAAGGATATATGGAACACTTCCACATGCCATTTCACAATGATAATCTAAACTACCTTGGTTTGAATAAAAGAGCAAAAATATGCAAAAGGTTGTTAAAAATTACCTAAATATAATTTGTTACAAAAGATAAACTAAATTATTCTAAACATGCATTTAAAAAAAATAACCAAAATATGCATTTCACAAACATTCAATTAGAAAGAGCAATATGAACATGATAAGTACTTTAAAATGAAAGATGTACAAGAATTTTATATTTTTTAAAAGAAATGAAGTCTTTTAACAAAGGAAACAAAAATAAAGGTGTTTTAACAAAAGAGAGTTTGAGAAGGAAAATAAAATG
Organism: Heliamphora ciliata; assembly: GCA_032360265.1. Lineage (NCBI taxonomy): Eukaryota > Viridiplantae > Streptophyta > Magnoliopsida > Ericales > Sarraceniaceae > Heliamphora > Heliamphora ciliata. The sequence goes on from JAUMHN010284319.1 coordinate 18,841, forward strand.
AAGAAGAAGTTTATAAAAGAAAAAGAGGCCGAATGAAAATGTTTAGAAAATACTACTAAAAGAGAAACTAA
>JAUMHN010284429.1:0-18909 GCA_032360265.1 Heliamphora ciliata
ATTACAATAAATTAATAGTGGGATTACAAGAACTATGTAGTTTTATAATATGTAGAAAATGTGTATGATATATCCTAATGTTGATAACACGTCGCGGAAAGTTTTTATTTTTACAGACGTTCTATTTGTCGCCAAAGAAGACTAATGTGTAGGCAAAAAGTTTCCCTCACGCGGGAGGGAAATAGCTGTGGTGCCAATTTTTTGTCGACAACATTTGCCGACAACCAGTATTATTTGTCGCTAAAAAAACTACTTTGTCAATGTTTTGCCGACGGATTTGTATTCCGTCGCAAAAAGCATATATTTGCCGAAGTAATATGCCTTGCGTCAGCAAAATCCGTCGCTAATTGTACATTTTCTTGTAGTGAATTATTAATTTGTATATATTTAATATTCGTTGTTTTGATTCATTAGAGGTGCGATGTTATATGGGTCTATATTTTCGATAAATTAGATAGCGATATTATTTATATAGTAAATATTAATTATTTGCAGAATTCACATTTCGAAAGATCGGGATTGACGATACTCTCTTAAGAAAACTTATAAGTTTTGATCAGGCCAAACCCTGCAGGTAGTTTAATTATCCGGTGGTTAAATAAGTTAAGCGAAATGGCTTAAGGAATATCAAGATGCCGATTAAATTAAATTGTCAGTAATTAAATTTCATTGATAAGTATCAGGAATCTTAAAATGGAGAGAAATTGTAAGTATTTAATTATAGGAGCTCAATACAAGAAAATCTTGAGATTATGGATCAGAGTGCAATTATAGTTCTTTAGTTGTATGAACTGTAATTCAGTGTTTTATGAAAATTACAGAAACCGCTACTAGTTTTTCATAATTGTAAATACCGCTATGAAGTTTGCTTAATTGCAGAAATCGCTGATACGTGTGTGCGTTCCACTGGAAATCTTACTCATAATTACTCCACAGATCTTTGCTATAACCTTATAAATATGCGAGTAAGCTGAACTAGTTTCATAACTTGTCTTTCAAGACTAAAACTGTACAAGTTTTGCCGGTACGCATTCTTGATAGATTGTAGCCAACCCTACATTCAAGAATTGTATAAAAGAATACAGTAGAAAATCTGATAGGAGTTTCGACTCGGATTCAAATCATAGTTGAAGAATCGACCGGTAAAAATGTATTATTCTAAATTAACTTCGGATGCACGGGTTTTTATTTTGATCATTCGTCATCAAAAGTTTTATTTGGAGCCCGTTTCGGCGTTTGCCCGTCCAATTAATTTTTTATAGAAAATCATTTACAAAAAACAAAGATCGTGGCAGTCTTGCTTTCAGCAATTGGTATTAGAGCCATTTTGTTTTTTTTTTTTTACGATTTATTGAGTTTGGGTAGATTTAGAACTATGCTAACTTTATTTTGCAGGCGTTCTAATCTCGGTTTTATAATCATCTTTTTATTATGTTTGATTGAATAGTTAGGATGATGATTATATTTTTTTAAAATTACGAGAGTTGATCATGGTAGATTGATTGTGAACTCTACGGAGTCATATGAACAATGTAAAAATTATTATTTTTTGGTTTCTAGTTCTTATTTTTTTTATTTTATGTAATAAAAAGAAATTAAAAAAATATAAAGAAGAACGAAAAACAAGATGCCGCAGCATGCAATTGAGCCGTGGCTATGCTTTTGATTATTGGAACAATCCATTTTTTTTTCAATTAGTGCGTTGTTTTGGAAGAATTATATAACCATCATGAATTCCAAGCATGTATGATAATGGGTGATGTTTATCACCATTATGTAATTTCAACGCCAAGGAATCCTGATGCCATGGAATGTACTTTGAGATATTCTCCACTGCCACGTTGCTAATGGATAACTCACATGGATTTTAAAAAAGATGCTGAATTGATTCATGAATTCAATGATGGTGAACCACAGTGGAACTCGTACTGTCGCTGTATCTATAAAAAAGGTAGCGGCGCAAATTCAAAACAAAGTACAAGAATTCCAAACACACAGCAGCGGCGCAAATCCAAAACACGAAGCAACAATGCTGCGGCAACACTGGGCAGTGCAGGTAGCGATGCTAGCCGCAGGCAGCAGTAATGGCACTGTGGCTGGCCGGTGATTTTTGAGTTTTTTTAGGCTCAGAAGTGTTACATATATATAACACTGCATATTAAGAAATTCTGATACAATCTGGATACCAATAAGCAGCTGATTCAGAAAAGAATTATTGCAGCTTATTTTTTAATACAGGAGACTGAAACTTTTCTAAGTTTCAGTTCGATCATAAAATCGGGATATATATATCTTATATTTATATTCAAATGAACTACGTGGATGATGCATATCTATTTTATTTACCCTGTTAATTTAATTAATTCAAAATTTTAATTTTAATTAAAATATTTTGTAATGAAAAATAAAATTAAGTTTTTTTTAATTAATTAATTTTAATTAAATAAATTTTTTTTAGATATTTTATTTTTTTACAAAATATCACGTTTAAGACAATTTTTTTGATAAAATCGGATATCTTGAAAAAACGTGAGAATTAATTCCAGATTTTGAATTAATTAAATAGAAAAAAATTTAATCGAAATAAATTATTATTTTTTAAAAAATACATGACAAAAAATAAAATAAATAAATACCTTTAATCATTACTTTAGCAAAAAATCTGGAAGAAAAATTATGTATTTATTAAATTTTATTTGTTACGCATTTAAAAATGAAAAAATAGTTTGATAAATCAAAATATTTAGAATCGTGTACATGAAAAGATATTTGATTCTTTCATATCATGTAATTTTCGAAATTAATAAATTTATTTTAAAATTTATTTTAATTAAACGGATTTTTATAACACTCAAAAATATTTTGAAAAACTAAGTGGGAGATGAAATTTATTCATAGATAAATCTTGCAGTCTTCATCACCAATTTGTAGGCGATGCAATTAAACCATACGTGTCGGCAGTAAGTCCTTCCTTCCCAATGGATAGATTAATTATGGTATCGCCAGTACAAATCTTCTTTAGGGATAATTCTGGATAATTGTTAGTGTGAATCACTTCTCCCACTGAAGGGTTCATTGTGAATCGATTAATTTGGGATTATGTGATGGTTAACACTTAACTATATATAATAGTATCTTCTCCAACTAAGTCACTGCTATTATATACTAGACCAAAGTTATGTCAATTATTTAATTTTACTTAGTAAGGTCAGTTGTCTAGATAGAAAGATTAAAAGTAATTGGCCCGTCTAATCTTATGAAGGATAGTAGACGTCCTCCCAACGAAGCATACTATTCTCAGGTTACCAGGCTACCGACGAATTAATTTTAAAATGGTAGAGAAAACCAAATTAAAATGAATTCAAAATTTTGCTCATCATAATTAACGATTTTTTTTAATTATGTGATTCTCAGGATTAAAATGGCATTCAACCCACTTGTTTCTATTCTCAAAGAAAACAAACTTACTGAACCAAATTATGTTGACTAAAACTGAAACTTAGACATTGTCTTAACTGCCGAAGATTATAAGTTTGTATTAACTGAGATATGTCCACCGGTACCTGATGTGGAGGCGACTGAACAAGAAATTCAGGCCCATCAGAAGTGGCAGAAAGCTGGTCAGATGACTTGCTGTTGCATTTTGGCTTTAATGTCAAATGTTTTGCAACATCAGTATCAGTTTATGTTCAGTGCCTATGACATGTTGATGAACCTCAAAGAAATGTTTGAAGATTAAAATCGTGCTGCTAGGCAGGTGGCTATGAGATCTCTAATGAATACAAATATGACTAAAGGTACACCAGTTAGGGATCATGTTCTAAAAATAATTAGTCTTCTAAATGAACTGGAGATCATTGGAGCAAGAATTGATGAAAAAACCTAGGTCAATATCATACTCCAGTCACTGCCTGAAAGTTTTAAACAGTTCTGCCTGAACTGTTCTATGAATAAGCTCAGCTACACACTGACAGAATTTCTTAAGGAACTTCAAGCAGCCAGGGGTGTTCTTAGAAAGCCAGGTTCTGTGTATGTAGTTGAGAAGGGTTCTTCATTTAAGTCGAAAGGCAAGAAAAAGAAAAAGATTTAGACACAGGGAAACACAGGTCAAAAAGCAATTAAAGGACTAAAAGCTAGTGTGAAGAAGCCGAGAGGTAAGTGCTATCACTGTAACCAGTTTGGGCATTAGAAAAAATAGTGTCCTATTTTTTCAGTAAGCAGAACAAACAAAGTAATTTATGTTCACTCGTTACTAAAATATGTTTAGCGGTGTTATTTAATGGCACCTGATGTGTAGATACAGGAGCTATTAAGTCCGCAATTCTTTGAAGGGGTTCTAGAAAACTATGCAGCTCAATGATGGGAACATCTACCTACACATGGGTAATAATACAAGGGTAGCAGTAATTGTAGTAAGAGATGTCAATCTCTGTTTTAGTAGAGATAGGACACTATTTCTAAAAGATTGTCTTTTGTACATTCGATTAAAAGAAATTTAATTTCAGTCTTGAACTTAATAAGGGACAAATATTCTGTTCATTTTGATGAATCTGTGGTTGTGAAAACAATAAACATTTTATTTATTCTGATACATTAGTGGATGATCTGTACGTCGTATCTCCTATCTCTCCTACACTACAACTAATTGAAACGAATAACACATCTATATTACCATATAAGAGAAAGTTTTCTTTTTTAATGAACTAAACGTTTTTTTGGCACTTACGCTTGGGTCATATTAATCTAAAAAGGATAAACAAACTGGTAATAGATAGACCTTTAAGTTCATTAGAAGTGGAGACACTTCTAGTCTGTGAACCCTACTTAGAGGGTAAGATGACTAAGATGTGCTTTTCGGCCAAAGGCTATAGAGCTAAAGAACCGTTAGAGCTGGTTTATTCTGATGTGTGTAGTCCTATGACAATCTAGATTAGAGGTGGCTTTGAGTACTTCGTCAATTTCATTAATGACTACTCAAGGTATGAATATATTTACCTAATGAACCATAAGTCTGAATGCTTTGAGAAATTCAAAGAATTCAAGATAGAGGTAGAGAAGCATCTGGGTAAAAATATTAAATCACTACGATCCGATCGTAGTGGAAAATATCTCCTTGGAGAGTTTAAGGACTACTTGTTATCAGAGGGGATTACATCATAGTTGACTGCACCTAGCACTCCGCAGCAGAATGGTGTAGTAGAAAGAAAGAATAGGACTCTTATAGAGATGGTAAGGTCCATGATGATTTATTTAGGTTTACCTGATTCGTTTTGAGGACTTGCTTTAGAGACAGTGGCTTACATTCTGAACATGGTACCTTCTAAGTCAGTACCTTTTACTCTCATAGAATTGTGGACCGAGCGTAAGTCTAGTCTAAAACACATTTGAATTTGGGGGTGTCCAGTACATGTGCTGAAAGAGAATGCGGATAAGTTAGAACCGAGGACAGAAGTCTGTTTCTTTATGGGGTATCCCAAGAAAACGAAGGGTGGTTTATTTTATAATCCTAAGGATTACAACGTCATTGTTAGCACCAATGCCCGATTCTTGAAAGATAATTATATTACGGATCACCGGCCCAATACCAAAATTATTTTGGAAAAACTAAGAGAAAATACCAGTAGAACGAAAGAAGAACCACAAGTCACTAATATTTCATTACCTCGTCGTAGTGGGAGGATAATCGAGACATGTGCAAATCAAGAACATGGTGCTGATGCACAGGATTCAGATTCTACACAGCCTGTTACTACTAGAACACAGACACAGGTAGTGGCTCGTCATAGTGAGAGAGTTGTTCATCAACTTGATCGATATATGTTCTTGAGAGTCTTTTGATAAGATCCCGACATAACTAGATACGGAGCCCTGTAACTATAATGAAGCCCTATAAGATAAAGATGCAGATCTTTGGCAAATGGCAATGAATTCAGAGATAGAATCTATGTATTCCAATCAGGTCCAAAAACTTGTAGAACCACCCAAATGGATAAAATTTATTAGATGCAAGTAGATCTACAAGAGAAAAAGAGGAGCAGATGGAAAAGTTAAAACCTTCAAAACTAAGCTTGTTGCTAAAGGGTTCACTCAGAAAAAAGGGATCGATTATGAGCAAACCGTTTCGCTGGTAGCCATGCTTAAATCTATTCGATTCTCTTACCTATTGCCGCACATTTCGATTACGAAATCTGGCAAATGAATGTCAAGACAGCTTTCCTTAACAGAAGTCTTGACGAGTCTATTTATATGATATAACTAGACAGATTCATCGTAAAGGGCAAGAAATACAAGTTATGCAAGCTTAAGAGATTTATTTATGGACTTAAGAAGGCATCAAGATCTTGGAATACTCGGTTTGATCAAGTCATAAAATCTTGTGGTTTTGATCAAAGTATAGATGAGTCATGTGTGTACAAAAAGCATGCTGATCTTTTGAGTACTTTATGTAGACGATATCATGCTCATCGAAAATGATGTAGGAGCATTATCTACGGTTAAAGTATGATTATCTGGGTAGTTCGATATGAAGGACTTGGGAGAAGCCAGCCACATCCTTAGGATCAAGCTTGTGCGAGATTGAAAACAAATGATGTTTGGCTTATCACAAGCAAAGTATATCGATGATATCCTTACTTGTTTTAGCATGTAGGATTCCAAAAAAGGGTTTCTCCCTTTCAGGTATGAAATCACTCTATCCAAGGATTAGTGTCCTAAGACACCTGATGAGATAGAGAATATGAAGGCGGTTCCTTATGCTTTGGCAATAGAAAGCATCATATATACTATACTTTGCACTAGACTCGACATCTTCTTTGTTGTTAGCATGGTTAGGAGATATCAGTCTTATCTAGGGTGGGAGTATTGGACTGTGGTAAAGAATTTAATTAAGTACCTAAAAAAGAATAAGAATTATATGTTAGTTTACTAGGCAGACAATCTAGTAACTTTAGAGTATACAGACTCAGATTTTTAGTCTAATAAGGATTCTACATCAGGATATATGTTTACATTAGGAGGTAGAGCTATAAGTTGGAGGAGTATCAAGTAATCCTACATTGCTGATTCCACCATGGAGGCCAAGTATGTGGCAGCTTCTGAAGCAGCCAAGGAGATCGTTTAGCTCAGGAACTTCCTATTAGATCTAGAAGTGGTACTTTCGGTTCAGTCGTCTATTACACTTTACTGTGACAATAGCGGAACGGTTACAAACTTGAATCAGCAATGTAGACGACTGAAAGCACATTGAGCGTAAGTATCACTTGGTACGAGAAATTGTACAGAAAAGTGATATTGCTGTGATCAAAATTGCATCAGGAGACAACCTTGTAGATCATTTTACTAAGAGCTTACCGGCTAAGACTTTTGATAGTCATGTAGAGGGTATGGGAGTCAGATGTATAGTAGCATGATTTTCAGTATAAGTTAGAGATTGTTAGAGTTGGTTTACTGAAAATTATATTTTTAGTATTTAATTTTATTTTAATAAAATTAATTTTTTATTTTATGAAAATTTTTATGAACAATGTATGTGTATTATTTCTTTAATGTTATGCATAGATGTCCGATATTCTGTATAATATTTAATCTGCTGTGTAGAGTACGTCTAACACACAGAAGATCAGAATTTAAGTTCTTGTAGAATATAAATTTTATGTTCACAGTTTAGATAGAAATGGACATACTATCGGTACGACTGTAACATAGAGTTTTAGTAGGTATGTCTTGGTTACGGAGAACAGATAATAACGTCGTCTATTATTCCGACTCTCTATGTTAGTATACTTTGTGTGTGTTGAACATGACATTTGGGGTAATTAATTTTATACAGAATATATAAATTAATTCACACCCTAAGATTATTATTAATAGTATTTATTCTCTTAATCCTGAAATAATTATTGATTTGCATATATTTAATATTTGTTGTTTTGATTCATTAGAAGGTGCGATCTTATATGCATCTATATTTCTGGTGAGTTGGATGACAGTATTATTTATATAGCAAATATTAATTATTGACGGAATCTACGTCCCGAAAGATCGAGATTGACGATAGCCTTTTAAGGAAGCTTATAAGTTTTGACCAGACCAAACCCTGCAGGTGAATTTGATTATCCGGCGGTCAAATAAGTTAAGTGAAAGGGGTTAAGGAATATCATGATATTGATTAAATTAAATTATCCGTAATTAAATTTAACTGATGGATATCGAGAATCTTAACGTGTGGAGAGATGGTAAGTATTTAATAATAGGAGATTAATGCATGAAAGTTTTGAGATTACAGACCAGAATACGATTATAGTTCTTTAGTGGTATGAACTGTAATTCAGTATTTTATGAAAATTTCAAAAATCGCTGCTAGTTTTTTATAATTACAGATACCACTATGAGGTTTGCTTAATTGCAAAAATCACTGATACGTGTCTGTGTTCTAATGGAAGTCTTACTCATAATTACTCTCTAGGTCTCTACTATAACCTTATAAATATGCGAGTAGGCTGAACTAGTTTCATAACTTATCTTCCAAGATTAAAACTTTTCAGGTTCTGTCAGTACACATTTTTGATAGATTGTAACCCACGCTACATTCAAGAATAGTATAAGAAATTACAGTAGAAGATCTAACAAGAGTTTTGACTCGGATTCAAATCGTAGTTGAAGAATCGACCGGTAAAATTGTATTATTCTAAATTAACTTTTGATGCACGGATTTTTATTTTAATCGTTCGTCATCGAAAGTTTTATCTGGAGCCCGTTTCGGCATTTGCCCGTCCAATTAATTTTTTATAGAAAATCGTTTACAAAAATAAAGATCTTGACAGTCTTGCCTCCAACACTCTACAGTTGTCCCTCTTTGACCGAGTTTACAGCAATTCGTGGTAAAGTAAATGTTAAAGCTCCATAGATAAACCGATCGATCAAGCCGCCAATCTTAGGCACAAATAAAACATAGAGAAAAGCGTAGTCGAACCTGAATTTCTATCGAGCTTTCTACATACTCATATTGCAAGGAATCAGACTGGTCGTAGTTCGTGAGGTAATGCATATGATGCAAATAGGCTAATCATGATACATGACAGGTACAGTGCAATGCAAACAGGTACGATGCGAGAAATATTTTAAGGTCACAACACGGACCGAGAAAACATCAATCAGTTTTAGGTCGTGAAAGGACCGATGAGGCTAAGGGTAGTTTAAGGTCATGTAGAGACCAACAAGTCAGTTTAAGGTCATGAGATAGACCAAACACTTAGTGGGGGCAACTTTAAGGTCATACGAGAACTGATAAGTCAATTTAAGGTCGAGAGGAGGACCGATCGTTCTAGGGACATGTTAAAGTCATGCGAGGTCCGAAGAGCCAGTTTTAGGTCATGAGGAGGACCGATCATTCTAAAGACATTTTAAGGTCATGCGAGGATCGAAGAGCTAGGTTTAGGTCATGAGGAGGATCAAAAGTGCTAAGGAAAATTTTAGGTCGTGTCGAGGACCGACAAACCAGTTTTGGTTCATGAGAAGGATCGAAGATGCTAGGAACTGTTAGGGTTTATATACTGAAAACTATATTTTTAATATTTAATTTTATTTTAATAAAATTAATTTTTCATTTTATGAAAATCTTTATGAGTTATTTATGTGTACCATTTCTTTAATGTTATGCATGAATGTTCGATATTCTGTACAGTATTGAATCTAGTGTATAGAGTACAACTTGCACACAGAAAATCATATTTTAGGTTCTTATAGAATATAAGTTTTATGTTCACAGTTTAGATGAAAATAGACATACTATCGGTACGACTATATCATAAAGTTTTAGTAGGCATGTCTTGATTATGGAGAACAAATAATAATGTTGTCTATTGTTCCGGCTCTCTGTGCTAGTACACTTTGTGTATATTGAACGGGACACATTAAGGTAATTAATTTTATACTGACTATAGAAATTAATTCACACGCCAACATTATTATGAATAGTACTTATACTCTTAATCCTGAAATAATTATTAATTTGCGCATATTTAATATTCTCTATTTTAATTCATTAGAAGGTGCGATCTTATATGGGTCTATATTGCTGGTAAATTGGATATCGGTAATATTTATATGGCGAATATTAATTATTGATAAAATCTACGTCCCGAAATATTAAAATTGATGATACCTTTTCTTAAGGAAGCTTATAAGTTTTGACCGGACTAAACCCTGCAAGTGAATTTGATTATTCGGTGGTCAAATTGTGACGACCCAAAAATTTTAGATTCATCTAGTGCGACAAATAAAATACTAGGCAACAAAAAAATAAAAATCTTATTCCAATATCTCAAAAAAAAAATTTAAACAAAATTTTTATTACATCATTGTATATGCAGCGGAGAATAAAATAACTGATAACAAAAATGCTGAAAGTAAGGACTTCTGGTGGCTAGGTTCACATGAACCAGGGCTCTATCTATTCTTCTACATTTTCCTCTATGCCGTCATCCTGCACATCATCACCTAGTATTTGAATCACCAGGGCAATATAAAACGAAGCCATGAGCTCAAAGAACTAAGTAAATCCATCACCAATATAGCATGGAAGATAGTTAACCACATCAATAGGTAACAACAATGAACAATAGATATATCAAAATGCATCGTGAAGTAATTAAAGTAACTCCAACTAGGATTATCCTGAAACACTATCCAAACACATCCTCACCATCATCATCATCATTATCAAATCTAATACACGAGATGTTTCTATAGTTCCAGCCAGATGATATCCTAGAATAATAACAAGACCCGGTCTATGGTCTGTTTCTGCCAGATATTCATCCTAGAATTACAACCGAGAACACATCTATGTCTGCCAGATAAATTATCCTAGAATATATACCGGTCCAGCCTACGGCGGGTGTCTGCCAGATAACTTATCCTAACCTAACACCGCCGAATATTATCAAAGGTCGAACACCAACCCAGCCTACGGCGGTTGCACCTTGATAATATCCACCACCACAACCAATCACGACATACAACCAATCGCTCGTAATTAACCCCGTTACAATTATTAGCATGTAAAGTTTATTTATGCAACCCTCCCGATGAACACATTCTTCAAAAATTAGAATTATACTAAAAATTCATAATCAATATAAACATCACACATATCATTCACAAATTGTATGAATAAACAATATGTGATAGGCATTATTTTGCATGTCATAAATACTTAAGAAAGTTATGCAATCTTATCACTATAATTACAAAAATTATGTCATAAGTTTTCAAACTTTCACACACACACACACACACACACACACACATATATATATATTAATTTTTTTTTACAAAATTTTTTAGGTCTCCAGCATCCTCTGAATTATCTTAAATTCTTCTAAACGCTTTACTATATTTTTTTAGGTATTCTTAATTAAAAATAAACCAGTTAAATAACTTTTTTTTTCCTTACATATATATATAACACCGTCGATCCCACTGTTCTTCAATTCCGTTTCAAATCCAATTCTCTATGCATTAACCCAAGTATCAAATCATGATAAATAACAATCAGAGGTTGAGGCTTTAATCAATTTACAGATCCATATTTTGATCGAACGTTGGTACAGATGGAGTGTTTTAGTCTATCCGCTACATGGATGGAAAATAAAATTCATAATTTACTTTAATTGTATCATGTGAACGGAAATCAACAACGGCAACAATCATGTTATTATCAACTAAAATTATTGTAGAGACTAGCCTGTCATTACTGCACTTTTCGTACATTCTTCATTACTATGTTTTCAAAATTAAACACAGGTTTAGATTAACAATTAAACAGAGGTTTAGACCTTACGTGTTGAAAAACAAAATCGTTGATTAGCAAGAACATGGTGTCAGGAGTATACCTCAAGAAAAATACGACGATCGGACTTCGTTTGACCCTTGATTCGTGTGCAAACGCCGGCTGGTTAGCTCTCTCTCTCTTTCCTCTCTTTTTCTTTTCTTTCTTTTTCCTCTTTCTCTTCTTCGCGTTACAGAGCGCTGGAATTTTTTTTTCCATTCACTGTTGCTGTTGCCAATCTACCAACTCATTCTCTTTTTAAACTAATGGTGCCATCACGCCTCCCCAAATTACTGAAACAGTTCCAGCTTTGGTGGGAAAATTCCTACCCGACTTTTGACCTGTTCTCTCTCTCTCCTTCTTTTTTTATTATTATTTTTATATTACCAAAAATTATTATTATTACTATTGTTATTTTAACTTGACATAATTTAAACTTAAAACTTAAACTTAATTGATGTATAAAAATTACTACAAACTTATTATTTAACAACAAAACAATTAATCTCTGCTTATTATTAGTTATTTAACAATATCTGTTAAAAATAAATAAATATCAAAAACTTGGGTCGTTACAATCTACCCCCTTCAAAAAAAATTTTGTCTTCGAAATTCACGTGGCAAAAAGATGCGGGTAGGTCACACGCATGGTATCCTCGCGTTCTCATGTTGATTCTTCGGCTCCTCGATGTTGCCATAGAACGCGTACCAACGGAATCGTCTTGCCTCGCAGAACTCTCTCTTGACGGTCAAGGATTCTCACTGTCCTCTCCTCGAATGTCGCATCCTAGTCCAAATTAATCTCCTTCCAGCTCAAAACGTGGGCAGGGTCTGACTCGTACTTTTGTAGCATTGATACGTGAAAGTCGTTGTGAACACTTGCTAACTGCGGGAGTGGGGCTAAACGATAAGCCACGACTCCAATTCTTTGTAGAATCTCGAACGGTCCAATAAAGCGAGGAGACAACTTCCCTTTCTTCCCAAAACGAAAAATTCCACGGCGCGGTCGAATCTTTAGAAAAACATGATCTCCAATTTCAAACTCTAACGGTCGGCGCCTTCGATCAACAAAACTCTTTTGTCGGCTTTGTGCTGTGAGAAGGCGTTGACGAATCAGCTTAACCTTCTCTGTCGTTTCCCACACAAGATCCGGTCCTAGCAAACTTGTCTCTCCTGCCTCGGTCCAACAGATAGGTGACCGACAAGGTCGCCGGTATAATGCTTCGTACGGTGCCATATCAATACTAGCCTGATAACTGTTGTTGTACGCAAACTCCACCAGTGATAAATGCCTCTCCCAATTTTCGTGAAAGTCCATAACACAGGTTCTAAGCATATCTTCTAGTGTCTGAATAGTCCTCTCTAACTGTTCATCAGACTACGGGTGAAAAGATGTACTAAAATAGAGTTCTATCCTAAAAGCTTTTTGTAGACCCTCCCAAAACTTAGATGTAAACCGCGGATCGCGGTCAGATATAATAGAAACAGGTATACCGTGTAACCTTACGATCTCATAGATATACTTTTGACTCAACGCTTCAAGTTTATCTGTCACTCTGATCGGTAAGAAATGCGTTGATTTTGTGAAGCGATCGACGATCACCCAAATTCTTGTATGCCCCTGCAGAGATCTAGGCAGTCCTGTTACGAAATCCATTGTCACATGCTCCCATTTCCACTGAGGTATCTCTAAGGGTTGTAGAGTTCCTCCTGGTTTTTGATGCCCTGCCTTGACTTGCTGACATGTCAAACAACGGGTCACGAAAAATGCCACATCCTTTTTCATACCATTCCACCAAAATTATCGTTTCAAATCTTGGTACATCTTGGTCACGCCTGGGTGTACTGCGAACATCGACTTGTAAAATTCCTTTAACACTTGATCTCGAAGACCGTCGGTGTTAGGTACAGAGATCTTTCCTTGATATGTTAAGCCTCCATCGGCATGAAGCTCCCAACCTTGAGCTAACTCCTGATTAGACAGCTGATGTTTGATGAAGGCTACTTTCTGATCAAATCTCTGTGCTTCTAAAACTTGCTGGACAAGACTCGGTGTTGCCACTATTACACTGAAACAAATACCTTCACTTCCTTCTGATGGTTGCAATTGATACTCACTGAGGGTCTCTAATGAATTCCACAGACAAGCCAATTCGGCTTTTATTTTCCTGCTTAAGGCATCGGACACCACATTTGCCTTACCAGGATGATACGAGATACTGAAATCATAATCCCCCAGATACTCCATCCAACGTCTTTGTCTCATGTTGAGCTCCTTTTATGAAAATAGATATTTGAGACTCTTGTGATCAATGAAGAGTTCAAACCTTTCTCCGTACAGATAGTGCCTCCACATCTTCAATGCAAAGACCACTGCTGCCAACTCCAAATCGTGAGTTGGATAATTTCGCTCATGCGGCTTAAGCTGTCGAGACCCATACGCTACAACCTTACCGGTCTGCATCAAAACACAGCCAAGACCTTCCTTAGATGCGTCGCAAAACACTATATAACCCACGTTTCTGTCGGGTACTATCAAAATGGGTGCACTAGTTAATCTCGTCTTCAACTCTTGAAAAGCTTTTTCACAACCACCGCTCCATTCAAACTTGATCCCTTTCTGCGTTAATCTCGTCATCGGTCGGGCCAATTTAGAGAAATCCTGAATAAATCTTCGATAATAACCTTCCAGACCCAGAAAACTGCGAACTTTAAAGACTGACTTTGGTTGCTTCCAGTCCATCACATCTTCTACCTTTGCCGGGTCCATTGATACTCCTTTCTCGGATATAACATGTCCCAAGAACTTTACTTCTCGTTGCCAAAACTCACATTTACTGGCTTTACCGTACAATTGTTCATCTTGTAACACTTGGAGGATAGCTCTCAGGTGTTGTTTATGATCTTCTTCAGTGCGAGAGTATACTAAAATGTCATCGATGAATACTACCACAAACTAATCCAAGAATGGCTGGAACAACTTATTCATCAAGCCCATGAATACTGCGGGTGCATTGGTCAATCCGAATGGCATCACTACAAACTCGTAATGGCCATATCTGGTACGAAAAACTGTCTTCAAAATATCTTCTTCCTTAACTCTTAGCTGGTGATATCTGGATCGAAGGTTAATCTTTGAAAAGTATGACGCTCCTCGAAGCGGATCAAAAAGGTCGTCGATTCGTGGTAATGGATATCTGTTCTTGATCGTCACTCGATTCAACTGTCGATAATCTATGCACAACCGTAAGGATCCATCCTTCTTCTTCACAAAGAGTGTAGGCGCACCACAAGGAGAGGTACTCGGGTGAATAAATCCCTTCTCTTCCAACTCTTGTAATTGATCCTTCAATTCTCGTAACTCTGCTGGTGCCATTCTGTTCGGAGGGATTGAGATTGGTGCAGTGTCGGGCTACAGCTCAATCGAGAAATCCACATCCCTCTTTGGGGGTAATCCCGACAATTCATCAGGAAAAACATCGACAAACTCCTTAACAATCTGTGGAAGGTCCTTCCTTATTGAGTCATCACTAATTGTCAGGCTGGCGATAGAACTAGAGAATCCGTCGGTTTTGTTTCCTTGTATAATGAGAGACTCCTTTCTATCTCCCTGAATCTTACCAAAGGTTCCATCTCCGGTGCATACTCTGATTCTTTTATGATAACAATCAATCAATGCTCAGTGTGATGACAGCCAATTCATTCCGATGATTATATCAAAACCTTTGAAGTCCATCACTCGTAGATCACAGAGCAGACTAAACTCAGAGATTCTTAACACACAGGACTTACATACAGTCTCTATTCGCTGTAGGCTTCCTAACGGTGAAACAATCTTCAACGTTTGATTCAAGCTTTCTAGTTCTATGTCGAGAAGTTTCATGCAAGATGTAGAAATGAAAGAATGTGATGCACCGGTATCGAAAAGCACTTTTACCAAGGTACTAAAAAGAACAAACATACCTTGGATGACCTGATTGTCATTAGGCTCATCACCTTGAAGAGCAAAGACTCTGCCACCCTGGTTATCATTTTTGTTCCCTCGATTCTGAATTCCCTTCTGATTGTCCTTATTGTTTCAGTTAGCCACCGGACCTGGGTTCTGACCCCTTTGTTACTGCTGATTTTGTGGCTGCTATTGCAGCGGAGGCCGTTGCAGTTGCCAGTTCCAATGTCCTTGATTCTGGGGGCATTCAAACCTTCGATGGCCTTCTTGGCCACAAGTGAAGCATCGATAAACTCTAGGTTTATTCTGATTCGGTGGGTTGTACGGCTTGAAGGAGACTGCTTGGCCCCGGTTGTTATTACAGATATGACCCCCTTTGATGATCCAGCTCTGGCCTGGAACACTTTCTTCGTATCAAGAACCTCTTTCTCCATCAGTAGGCAGTATCAACAACCTCAACATAGGTAGGAAGGCATGCGCTCATAACTCTGCCACGAATCATGGTCTCCAAGCCCTATTCGAACTTTCTGGCCTTAGATGATTCATCTAGAACAATGGCCCCAGCATAACGGCCTAACTCTTCAAACTTGAAAGCATATTCTGTTACGGTCATCCGTGCCTGTTTCAGCTCCAGAAAACTTCTTATCATCTCCTGTCTAAATGCATCTGGGAAGTACTTCTAGAGGAATAACTCCTCAAACTGTTGCATGGTAGTCACATGGAGGGAATTCCTTATCGAATTCTACCAGTGGTCAGCCTCTCCCTCTAACTGATAAGTGGCCAGGGCTACTCGATCAGCTTCCTCCCTGACGGCCATGGTCTCTAGCATCTTTTCATCTAAATTAGCCAACTTTTCGCCTCTTGGAGACGGGTTCCTCCACTGAACGTCGGGAGTCGCTGTCGACGAAAATCAAAAAACAAAGTCAGCCTGTCGGTTCGAACTCGATGTGCTTGAGCAGGTGCAGGCTGTGGGTTTCTTATTGCATCAACGAGGGTCCGGAGAAGAAAATTAAAGTCCCCCTCTCATGGTATCGGCGGCGGTTCTCTCTGTCCTTCGAACACTTCAGGTTCCCCATCTTCTCGCGGTTCTAAGTATCGACAGGGTCTGCCTCTCCCTCGATTCATCTATATAAACAAATAAACCAAAGCTTTTAAATGGCTATTATTAAATTTTTACGTTTTAACCTTATTTAAGTTGAATCTATGATCGCGTAGGTAAGGGTTAAACTTAGTGCTCTGATACCAACTGTGACGACCTAAAAATTTTGGATTCATCTAGAGCGACAAATAAAATACTAGGCAACAAAAAAATAAAAATCTTATTCCAATATCTCAAAAAAAAAATTTAAACAAAACTTTTATTACATCATTGTATATGCTGTGGATAATAAAATAACTGATAACAAAAATGCTGAAAGTAAAAACTTCTGGTGGCTAGGTTCACATGAACCAGGGCTCTATCTGTTCTTCTACATTTTCCTCTATGCCGTCATCCTGCACTTCATCACCTAGTATTTGAATCACCAAGGCAACATAAAACGAAGTCATGAGTTCGAAGAACTCAGTAGATCCATCACCAGTATAGCATGCAAGATAGTTAATCACATCAATAGGTAACAACAATGAATAACAGATATATCAAAATGCATCATGAATTAATTAATTACTAGTAACTCCAACTAGGATAATCCTGAAACACTATTCAAACACATCCTCACCATCATCATCATCATCATCATTAAATCTAATACACGAGATGTTTCTACAGTTCCAGCCAGATGATATCCTAGAATAATAACAAAACCCAGTCTATGGTCAGTTTCTGCTAGATATTCATCCTAAAATTACAACCGAGAACGCATCTATGTCTGCCAGATAAGTTATCCTAGAATATATACAGGTTCAGCCTACGGTACCAGATAACTTATCCTAACCTAACACCGCCGAATATTATCAAAGGTTGAACACTGGCCCAGCCTATGACGGTTGCACCTTGATAATATCCTCCACCATAACCAATCACGACATACAACCAATTGCTCGTAATTAACCCCGTTATAATTATTAGAAAACAAAGTTTATTTATGCAACCATCCCGATGAACACATTCCCCAAAAGTTAGAATTATACTAAAAATTCATAATCAATATATGTGAGACCCTGACCTAGTTTATTTTGAGAATAATTTAAGTGTTGACAGAGTTTGACTTAACCTTTGATCTCGGTATGTTGGTATGGTTTTGTTTCTTCGAAATGGAACAACATGTGCGTTTTAGTTTTACGCTTGTTCAGGTTTGAAAGATGTTTGTTTGGCAAGTGTTTAGACTATAAAACCTATTCTGTAGCAGAAAATAGTTTGAGAAATTTCTAGTGAGGATTTCAGTCGACTGAAGGGGTGAGTTCAGTCGACTGAGTGGGGTTTTTGGTGGTTCAGTCGACTGACCAGGAGGGTCCAGTCGACTGGACTTGAGGCGGTGAGATATTTTGACTTTCCAGAAGGTTTTTCAGTCGACTGGATTGGGGTTCCAGTCGACTGACCTGTGTGTATTTTGCGTGTGGCTTATAAATATCAATGTTTGGAGATATTTTGAGATATTTTGGGATATTTTCATCTCAGGTCTGGTTTTCTCTCTGCCTTCTCTCTGATTTTGATGGGCCCGGGGCTCAGTTTTCAACGATTAGACAGCGGATCCTTGCTATTGGTGATGGGGGCTTTGCATATATCTGGATAGAATTTTATTTCATCGAGGTTCGATTTTTGAGGCGTCGAATTTTGACCCAACGAGGCAGGATTTTAGACCCTACTACTGTATAAGGGTGATATATGTAATTATGTGTTTTCACCTGGTAAAAAATACATCAAATGTGATTTTCATGTGTAAACCTTGGTTTTTGGGTAAAAGTAGATTTTTACGCCATTTCTTGGTTGTATGCATGATCCAGGTGTGTTGATATCCGTG
This sequence comes from Heliamphora ciliata, assembly GCA_032360265.1. Lineage (NCBI taxonomy): Eukaryota > Viridiplantae > Streptophyta > Magnoliopsida > Ericales > Sarraceniaceae > Heliamphora > Heliamphora ciliata. The sequence continues at coordinate 18,737 of JAUMHN010284429.1, forward strand.
GTTTTCAAAATGAGGTTTAAAAATGGTGATTTGTGAAATTGGGATAAAAACGTCTTTTTAGAGGTTTGGAGCTAACCTGCGGGGTTGAGTCTCACTTTTTAAAACGTTTTGGGTGAAAATATGTTTTTACATATGTTGTTGATCTCCATGATCCATGGATGGGATCTCTTTTA